>NNCF01127125.1:137503-187073 GCA_002313205.1 Laupala kohalensis | reverse complement strand
TATATATATAATAAACAGGTCTTTAATGTGTATTCAGAATTCCTATTAGACAGTTATAGGCGTTGTAGAGGCGAATCAGGACAGCTATATTTGGTAATAAATCCATGTCCGGAAATGCGCCATTTAGAATATACACGACATTGAAATAACGTCAAAGGATACGCTGAACGTGCATCAACCAACTCTACCTGTGTAAACTACAACATATGCTCGAAGTGTCGACCACGAGTTTTGTTGCACAAGGTGTACCTGCAAACAATGTTCACATACACACGGTCCAAAAGTCCTGGAGTGTCCTGTATGACCTCCACTGCAGGGACGCTGCACTGCACATTACGCGGGCAAGGAGATCGTCCTGTGACTCCACAGGGGTCTCGTAAAAAATACTCATCATGTAGTCCCACAAGAAAAAGTCTAGAGGAATTAAATCGGGCGACCGTGGAGGACAACGAATCGGTCATCCGCGACATATCCACCTGTCCCCGAATGTTTGATGAAGTTGATGAAGGACGTAGGCTGAAAAGTGGACTGGCGCGTCATCATGCTGGAACCACATCGTTTGAAGGATGTGCAATGGCACATCCTCCAAAAGCTGCACCAATACGTCTTCCAGGAAGGCCAAGTAGCTGGGACTCGTTAGACCCGTCGGTAGAACACACGGGCCAGTCAGACGACCATGGATAATACCATTACACACACTAATACCAAAACGTTGTTGAAATCCATGGGAATGTGTGGCATGAGAGATGTTGTTGGGACGATTTGTTGTATGATCTGTGAGATAAATATTCGTGTGAGAATATTATTGAGAGGAGATATTTCCAAACATGTTCTGAGAGGTTCATGGCGGAGATGACGAGAGAGAGTGTTTATGGCGTAGAAGGAGGTGATTGAGAAGAGTAGGATTTTTGGAATAGTTTCTTGATGAGGATTATTTTGAGGTATGTTTACGATATATTTTTGTGTAAGAATGGTGGAAGTAACAAGGAGTGGATTTTCCTAGGGGAATATTTTGGAGATTTTGTTTGAGAGATATTTTTTGATTATGAGATATTTAAAGATTATGTTTGGATATGTAGGGAGTGTTTATTTTGAGGAATGATTATGTAGGCATGTTCGAGTGGGGCATGGCATATATAATTTCAAGGGAAGTGTTCATGGCATAGACGAGGTTAGGAAAGATGTAGGAATATTTCATTTTGTGAGATTTTTTGGAGATTTTGTTTGGTTAGGTAGGAGGTGTTTATTTTGTAACATGTAATTTTGGTGTATGATCCAGAGACATGGACATAGTGTAATAATTTTATTTTTTATTTTGAAACAATTCTGAGGAGACAATAAACCGTTTAATAATAACAATTCATGTAGGAAGATTTCGTTGTAGAAAAAAATTATTCTATTTTGAAGGGTGTAAACAAAATTTAAATTTTTTTCTAATTAGAGAGGGGGGTTATCTAACGATCCGGATTCGTTAGTGAATCATTTGGTATTTATTAGAATTTTATAGGGGATGTAATGGCCGAGTTATACAAAAATGCGTAGAACGTCCATTTGAATGTAGCGCCGAGAGGGGTGTATTCTGAGCGTGATACGAAGCGACGGAATATTTTTTGAGTGAAATACGAGAGGAACTAGAAATCATGAAAGCACCTGGCTGAGCCAGTGAAGTGAATAATAAGAAAGCGATCAGAATGGCGAAATAAACGAGGCATAAGAAAGGAGTGGGGGCTAGTGTGCAGGTGGAAAGCCGGAAACAAGATTCATTCTCAATTGTTCGTGGTAGATTGGAAGAGATGGTTCGCTTTACGTAATTGTAAACGTGTGGGTTTTAGAAGCACGGAGAATATCAGCGTGAGGAGTGGAATTTAATCACACGTGGCATTTAATAGTCAAAAGGGAAGTTGAACCGGTTAAGCATTTCNGCGAATATCATTTTCATGATATTGTTTTATAGTACTCGAGAATAGAGGAAGGACGGCCGAAGTAATACGAACGTAAAGAATCATAGTATCGTTTGGAAAAGCTCCAAGTGAAGCTACAACCTATTTTCGAAAAGCATTAGTTCGATTCGAACATTTTGACGCCGTTTTCGAGGGGGAAGCAGAGCAGACGAGACCACGTGGTGTGGAAGCCTGGTAGTAGGCCGCCGATTCAAGGTCATCAGCCANACGTAAAGAATCATAGTATCGTTTGGAAAAGCTCCAAGTGAAGCTACAACCTATTTTCGAAAAGCATTAGTTCGATTCGAACATTTCGACGCCGTTTTCGAGGGGAGAGCAGAGCAGACGAGGCCACGTGGTGTGGAAGCCTGGTAGCACGCCGACGATTCAAGGTCATCAGCATCACAGCTGGGGCAGCCTGTCGAATACGAGAGGTATTCTCGAACTGGTGAGATCGTGCCACGATTTCTGAAGAAATATTCGCTGTTTTGTGAGTATTACGTCTCTGTGAGGTGAACATTGTTCCAGTGTGTTTCGTGAGCTAGGGAACGTAATTTAAATTGTTGTAATTCGATGCTAAATGAGTATCTTTGAATAAAGAGAAAGTTGCATTGGAATAGTTATTTTTTTTGAATTAACTGTAACTCATTTTAAAACATTCCGAGAAGAACGAAGATTAAAAATCAAGCAAATTGATGAACTTTTGATAGAACCTCAAGATAAAGAAATAATAAGAGCTCATTTCGTGCTTAGTTTTTGACGTAGTATTTTATTGTATTAAATTTTAGGGTATTAATTGATGTAATTGCACGATCCATTATTTGTGAGCTAGAAACCACGTGACGCAATTTGTATGAAAAAGGGTTTTTACATTTGTTCTTGTGATTTATGTGGGGATTACTTGAATTGTGTAATTATTATAAATGTNATATATATATATGCATCTACATCTGTACTCGAAATTGTTCACAAAACACACGCGTGATATTTTAAAATCAGAGAAAATAGATGCTCATGCACCTCCTCCACGTACTAACATTGACACGACTCGGCGCTTCTACAAAAAATACTTTTTGATTCTGTCTTTAGAGTTGTTAAATTATTTACAACAAAGCGCCGTCTTTCCGCGCAACGAGTAGGTTCCGTATATGGCGAGTAACACCGATCGCCATTTTGTGCTTTAAAGCGTGTGGACACGCCTTAAGCGATGCCCTGGTATTCTAAATGCATGAAAGGCACAAAATGGTGACAGCAATTAGAAGTGTCAACTAGTCAGCAGACATTCCGGAGTTACTCTACTTATTGGTACTCTACTTCTTTCGATTCATCAACAGTTACCACACATACCTGGGTTGATTCTGGTTATCTTTGGTTTCGGATTTCATTGCGCGTTTTTCTGGTTACATCGGATTTTATCAGCGTTCTCACGAAACCTCACCACCAATTTTTCATACACAATTTTTGCAAACTTGTTCAATGATAATATCTTGCAATTATTAAGGCAAATTATAACGAGGTGGCAGAAACCAATTTCTTTCTATGGCTTTCTTGGACGATATAGGTCCATCGATTCTGAAGCTGTTCGTAATGTCAATAGATCAAGAAGGGAAGTAACTCCATAAAGTACCTTGATACTAAAGATCCTTATGAAGGGATTAAATTATCATTTATTTACATTAGTTATTGTTATTAATTCGATATAAATTTCTCGTTTTTTTGGGTATTAAACACAAGATTTGGGAAGGTTTTATATTTTAATTTTCCCATAAATTATTTTGGGAATTTCTGTAGTTCTGGGCGGAAAGCATCACATTCCACGAGGCTTATTTATTTATTTCAATATATATATATATATATATATATATTCAATATTAATATTTTTTTACGGACTAAAGAAACAAAAAATATTAAAATTGACTTGCCCTTTGTCTATATCAATCTCCCCCAGGTCAGGAAGGTTTTTAATGAGGGAGAGGGAGTTGAGAAAAGGCAATGAAATATACCTTTAAATACAGAAATATCGAATGTACAGACTACTTACAGGAAGAACACACAAAATAAGAATACGAAATTAAGACTAACCTGTCATAAAAGAAGTTAGAGAAACAAACAAAAATCTCAAATGTAACTCGAAGAAAAACATTTTAATGCACATTCCGCTAGCATAAGAAGCGCATTGTCGCCCACTAGAAAGATAGGGGGTTACATCGAATAGATAAGTCAAAATTCTAATGACTGGTATATATTTTGCACAACTGCACTGAAGTAAGGCATGGCATTTTTGTTTATTAAGCAGTATTTGATTATAATTTTTGAAAATTATAATCAAATACTGCTTAATAAAATTATAATCAAATACTATATTTAGGGACTATATTACATCATCTAGTCCCTACAAGAGTAAAAAAGAACAAGAAAATCTGGCCCCAATGACCCTTGGTTCGTTGTCCGGAATCTTCCTAAACGAACCACAACGTCGATTTTTGTATGTACTACATATACCATGATAACTTGGAGTCGAAACTCGATGTGGAGGTGCATACTGTGAAATGCTTGAGAGATAGACACACACTCCCAACTTCCCCCATAGGCTTAGAAAGTTGTTTTTACAAATTTGACTCATGATCTGAGAAAACTATATAAGTGGGAAAGGGGATTTAAGTCTCCGGAAAGATATAAATATTAAACACTAATAAAGACTTGTAAAAATAAGCATAATTTTGATCAATATGCATTTAAATCATGGAAAAATATTCACTTAAAGTATAACAAAAATCAATACGAACGTTTTCATTGTTCCCTTAGTTGTTGTTGTTTTTGTTTTGTTTTGTTTTTTTAAATTAAAGTGCATGTTGTTATTTTTCTCCTTGTTAATTATAATTAATTTTTCAAAGTGTCATTTGCTCAATACCAGAAACATAATAATCAGTACACACTATGTGTCGTTGCGTTTGACCGATATACATTTCCATCACTTTGTGATTTGATTGAGCGTCTTTGGTACATACCTACATAGTTGAAATAGTAATTCTACCCAAAACCTCAAGAATACTTATTTTACAAGAGTATTACAAAAAAAGTATTTACCTTTTGAGTTTTTGCTGTGTAATATTATAAGGGAATATTTTCCTATATGTATCCAAACAATTGTATGTAGTTTCATCTTGTCGCCTTAACTGTCAATTCAAAAAGAATAAGTAACAAGGGAAAGAATAATTTTTAAAAACTATTCCCCATTTCAAAGTCATGTTTCAGTCTAAATGACTACACATAAATACTGCGTACTGTGACTTAACAATAACTATTCACTAATATGTTACAATTTTAATGACGTTAACATAAATATTGCATACATAGTACAAACAAAATAAATAAACAAAATTTAAAAAAACAACATTTTTTCTTCAAAATTTTGATAGGTTAATCATGAATCACTTGAATATTTTGAAGACAATTATCATCTGAAACAGCATCAAAAGTACTTTAAAATGAAAGATATTTGCGTGAAATTTTTGAGATATGAAAATATAGTGATAGATAAATACAAAAACACTGTAAAGATTCTTTATAGGCTCTGGAATTGATGTTCCTTCAATTGCTTGAAACCCCAAGTGGCTAACTCAAAATAAGGGCTAAGATATTTAAAAGTTTTAAGAAACAATTTTAGTCCTAGCGGCGCCGAAGAATTTCACGTTTCGCCAGAAAAGTACTTTTGATGACATATCAAAAAACCAGCGCAAAGGAACTTTTTACCATTACTAGACCCTTTTAATTCAGTGTCTTGATATCTTAAAATATTATAACTCATGATAAAATGTTAAACACACCTCATCTACTTCGTGTAATTAAATAATACAGTATCCTAGTAACCTATATCCTCATGTTACTCAGAAAACTATGTTCACACATTATTTTGTTCCGTGGTAATAGGTCTATACATATTATCTTATTGAATTACAATATTCACTAAGAACCACTAAGTAATCCCGCACAAA
Organism: Laupala kohalensis; assembly: GCA_002313205.1. Classification (NCBI taxonomy): domain Eukaryota; kingdom Metazoa; phylum Arthropoda; class Insecta; order Orthoptera; family Trigonidiidae; genus Laupala; species Laupala kohalensis. The sequence goes on along the minus strand of NNCF01127125.1, from coordinate 181,138 downwards.
ATCCGAACTCTAGATTTTGTGCGGGATTAATTTCTTTATAATCCACGTTTGAACCCTTCCCCATATCCCATTTCATTTCGTTGTTTTAAATAAGCTCTGTTTTTTAAGGAGAGTAGGTTCTAATTAAATAAATAATTAATAACTTACGACCTTTTTATAAACGAATTTATATTTATACCTTCTGTTAGGAGCTCACAGATCTCTTCACTGATGTTTCGGACTCTTCACTGACTTTAATCCAAGTACTTGAAGTTCTGACGACGACTTTAATCCAAGTCGAAATGTTGTAAGCTCTTCAGAAAACATAAATATTACTCGTCCATAAAAGGTCGTAAGTTATTAATTATTCATTTAATTAGATTATATAATGGACGTTAATAATAGTGGAGTAGGTTCTATTTCAGTTTCATGTCCTCAAACATTATATACGCTGTTTCGACGGACAAGAAGTTGCGATTTAAATATTCAGTATTTCACCTCCTGCAAAAACTGTCACTGAAATGAAGGAATAATAAATATTAAGTAAGCATAATCAATAAAAAGATTAATAAGAGTTATTTTTCTTTGAAGATTCAATATTCTCGATTATCTAAGTTAAGAAGAAGACGACGACTTACACTTAGTGCACTAAACAATAAACAGATTCCTTTTTCTTTTTTTCATTTTTGTGTGTGTGTGTAACTGGGAAATGCAGCATGCTACTAGAGAGGTACTAGGGGTAGTATGAGTTAGAGATACTAGGAATAGAAGTAGATATGAGAGGGATTCGCTTTTCAATAGTCGCTTATATATATGGACTGGGATATGGAAGTGTAAAGCTACAAATTTTTCTGGGTCTACCGGGAATTGAACCCTGAGTTTGAAGGTGACGAGCGAGCACGCTAGTACCTAAGCCAGCGGAGGGAAAACTGTTTCCTCTTACCTTTGACTCAGAATACCTTGTTCAAATCCCAAGGAATTCTTGAGAAATTTGTAAATCGACATTGTTACGTAGAACAAAAATCAAAAAAAGAAATGAAATCGTAATAATCTACAATGAAATAGTGTAGCTGAATTAGAGAACCTGTTTATCGTAAACGCAGATGTGAAGTTCAGTACTCCGTCCTAAGGAAACACACTTTCGCAGGGGCTTTTGAACTGCGTTAAGTCGTCGTTGAGCCGCTTCTCGGGTTCCAGACACGAATCCTTCCTTCCTCCAAGCATCACCGCTGCAGTCAGGGCTTTCGGAGGGGAGAGCGCCCGCCCGCACTACTCAGGACAGGAACACTACGACGACGCATTGACGTTGTAAACGAGGGAGGTGCGAGACTTCGTAGGGAATTGTATCCTCGACAGAGAGCAGTGTTTTACTACACAGTACTTTCACAATATAGGGGAAGCATTCGAAAGGAAAAGTTGAGAATGGCATGGAGTTAAAGTAGTGTTATTTACTTCTAACATTCTCGTCTTAAACTATTCGACTTTTAAAAGACAAATTACTGAATCTCATTTCTCACATTTTCAACCATGATTTTGGCTCTAGTCAGGTGATTATATAAAAAAGAGCAGTATCCAAATAATGTGGAACGTTGTTTTCTAAATAACATTAGGATACTCGTACACGTTACTAGGATCCTGAATTATTTTCATAAACACATGATAAAGTCCAAACTCCTGAGTGAAACGTTTAAAAGTGAAACGTAGTGAATTGTCAATAAAATATCGTAAAATTTTATAATTTGTTATGGGGTTATGACAGGGAAAACCCAAAGGAAACAAGAACATGAGCTGCATGAAATATAGGTAATTCTGAAATTCGAAAAAAAAAGTAAATTACTAGTTAGAGAGATGATAGCAAGTAATAGGATGCAGACCATCAGTTTTTGGTGGACTCGGACAGAATCCGATAGCGGTTGTAGAAAAAATAAAATAATGAATAAGTAACCTTTTAAAAAACACGCTTTTATTTAAGCGGTGAACTAAACGAATAAAATAAGTTAAGGTTCTTATTAAAGTAATGCAATGTCAAGCGCTAATACCTAGGTACATATTTCACATTAGTAGATTTTAATAAAAAGAAAATGTACTTACTGTATTTATCGTTGAAAATGATTCAATATTTTGTAGACGTACCTTACTACATATACGGCGAAACACGTACCTTACTACGTATATGATGAAACTACCCCATGCATTAACACATAAGAGATGTATGTTGTTACGCCGAGGAATTACACGCCATGTTGTTTATGCCGTCGTCAAGACGAAGGACTCAGAGACTCATGATCCAAGGCCAGAATAATACACACCGTCCGCAAGAGAGTCTCTACATACGACGCAAATTGTAAACATTAGAAGACTCCATGAGACGCACGCGTCGCATGTATCATCAAGCGTATGTCGCCTATTTATTAAGAAACTTTGAGAAACTTGGGTCTGTTTATTAAGAAGCTTCGAGAAAGCTTCAATAGACGAACCTCCACGCTATGTTACGTAGTCGTAGATGTCATCTGTCAAAGTTTTGTTTATAGCAACAGCAACGACCGAGAAATCAGTACGACGGATTCTCTTGATGAGTGAACATCGTCTCCGATCATAACCTCTATCAAGAAATCCAGCTCTGCACAATAGCCCGATATCTGCGGCAGAATTCTACCTTCAGAGGTCACGAGACGCCCTCTCACGATATCTGCAGAAGCTTGGACGAAAGCGCCACCTCGCGGGAGACGGCAGAACCTCGTACACCAACTCTAACCAGCAGGACTTCGATACCGAAGCGCCACCTCGCGACGGACGACAGAAGTGCTATTACCAACGACCAAATCATTCAAAGTCGTGAGTCGTACGAAAGGAAACTAACTGTTCATATAACTTTTATACCTGTTGTTTTCACCCTGGTGTTTTGGTACCTATTACTTGTTTACATTCAAACTGCATAATAAACCTTGTCCTGCATAACCTTGAATATTTATTTTGAAAGGAGGAATCTTATTGCGAAACAAGTCTTCATATCGAGACTTGTGAAGTAATAAAAATCTCTTACCCGACAATTTTAATAAAAAGAAACATACTTACTGTCTTTATCGCTGAAAATGATTTAATATTTTATGTTGAATTGTTTGTTTTCAAAAAGCTTGTCGCGCGAAATGTTCGTAAAAGTGGATACCAATGAATTTCATTGGATAGTGACGGGTTGGTAAGTAAGTATTTGCCGAAGTATGTATTTTATTTACGACTCGCGATTCTGTGAAATATGTATGAAGATATTTGCATTTGACATTGCACCTTAACATATTTTATTCGTTTTTAAGTACATCACTTAAATTAAATTTTGTTTTTAAAAATATTTCTTTTTATTTTATGCTTTTTTGTATTATAATTTGTTTATTTATTTGTCATAATAACTAATCTTGCTTGTTAATCTGTAATACTCAAAATACCTTTTAAACACAAACTTGTAGTAATATAAATAAATGGCATAAATGATATAACATCCGTGAGATACACCCTTCGATAGCACAAACATCTTTTGCGTAAAGATCGTGATGATAAAATAAGAAGTTAAAACGAAAATCGTAGGTTATACAATGCGTTATACTTACTTGTATGGGAAAGACGGATTGTATTTCAGCCGAAGCTTCCCGAAAATAATTCACCACGAGTTATCCCAGAATAAACTCGTTATAAAGTTATTATTTGATATATACATCAAAATATTGGATTGTCAGAGTGTTTATATGTATGTACCAAATTTCAGTTCAATCTATTGAGGATAACTGGTTTAAAATTAAGTTACAATATTCTGCCCAAACTTACTAACTAACAGGTGAAGTTAAATTAATCTTGTAATGAAGAGGGTAGAATGAAGGGCTTATTCAAAAGTTCGGACTGGAAGAATGTATGACACAGAAACGGATGAATTATTTCAGTGTTATGTATCCTTAGAATTGAACATGAACCTAACATCCCTCGGATACAAAATATTTTATCAATTATAAATAAATAATCAACTAATATCATTTAACATTTAAAATCTTTATATTTTTCAAACAAGTAAGAATCATCATATACACCATACGCAAATGTCGCAGAAATTTGTAGTTCCTTTTCTGCGTAATTAGACGGAGCAAATCACACAAATGAAATATCGAACATTAAAGCATTAAAATGAGAGTCGGAGATTTCCTATTATTTCAACTCTCACCTTTTTCTTTCCGAGAAAACGTAATTTAAAAAGTACATCAAGAAAAGTCGCTTCTTAACCAATTTATTTGAACGTAACTTGACTTCTTGAGTCCTGACAAATAAAACCGTCTGGTAAGTTATAAACAATATTCGTAGAGAATTGTACGTGAGTTATGTGGTGCTCCTTTGTATAATATAATGTGCTATATTCATGACACATTCATAACAGTTGTGTACTATTCATAACTGTTCTGAACTCCTGTTTACATTGTTTAAAGCTAAATATGAAATCGACAAACTTGGCTACTACCAAGAGAGATGGGAAAAGTAATATCTGCCATAGTATTCAAGTAAATAAAATAGTTTTGCATATAATAGTATTCGTTTATAGTTTAATTCAAAATTAGATTGACTAAGTTAACTGAATTACTTGAATGTATTGAAATAAAAGCTCCACTTTTTTACATTCGTAAGTCAAAGAGATTCCTTCTTGACTCCACCTGCTCGAACTGGACCGCCAAGCACTCCGCTTCCAGAAACATTACTGCAGGAGGTTCGATGGCGATCGGACCGAATCGAGGCAAGCGGGGCAAGACACCTGCATAGTGGGGGTGTTTCCACCCGAAGCAGAGAAATGCCGGTCGGTCGGTCGGTAGCTGCTCCTTGCCGTAACTCTCGGCTTCAGTCAGTCTCGCGTGAATGATTAACGAGCGCGGGTGAGGCGGGCGGCGATGGCGGGGTGAGGATCAAGAGAGGACGAGGTCGGAGACGACGGTCGGACGGAGAAGAAGTGCGGGCCTCAGGTGGGGCACTGCCTCAGACAAAGAACCCGGCACTAACAAGATGTATGGGCACCAGGATTAGCGCTCTGGCAAAGTCGAGAGACGCGCGAAAGGCCGAGGAGAGAGGGGAGAGTTCGGTAGCCCCTGACTCATACACGATCATCATCGTCTTCATTAGGGATTGAAACATTTTTTTTTTACAATGTGGAAGTGACTATTTGGTTAAGTTATCCAGATATAAAACAACTTCAACTCAAATATGGGAGGAATGCCCACAGTTTCTTTTTTGAAAGGATGCTGCGTGCGCTCGATTTTATTATAGTCAATGTGAAATTGACTAAAAAGTTTTAAAGAATTTTCATCTTCCTAAACCGCAAGTTAAGTTACGAATTATTGAAAAATATTAACCTACCACACTTGATTTTAGTTCTCTATTTACAAAAACATCTTTTATAACGAATTGTTAATTTTATATCTATAATTATAAAGAAGTAAGTTTTGATTGAATACTTCCAAGGCGCAATTTTTATAAACATTCGGACAATATGTTAGCATCTCACTTCATTCAAACTTTCTTTATTTTCTGCTCTAGAAGAAATTATCAGTAAAATTCATGGCAAAATGAATGAAGCCTGTAACGTTCGGATTATTCATTAAAGAAAGCATTTTCGAGCTATGTTACCGTGGTCTTTTATGGATTTCTCCATTTGCAACTGCGGCAAGTGTCCCAAGTGCGTGCGTCGTGGCTTATACGAGGACGAAACACATTGGAAGCGACATATTCATTGCNTGTCTGTTCGTTACGTAATCACGACTAAACCACAGAACCGATCGTGATGAAATTTAGCAAGGAGATAGTTAAGATGTTCAGAATGAACATAGCTAACTTTTATTTTTAAAATGTGTATAAAAAAGATACATAGAAAATGATTTTGACTTTAAATGCCGATGAAATCGGGTTAAAAGAAGTATCTTCACTTACGCCGCCTAAACAGTTAAAGATAGGTGACAACTATACATGGCAATATTGTTTTACTCAAAGAGTTCTACAAAAAAGTCCGCGCCATCATAAGTCTATCTGCGAAAGTTTACCAACATTATCGAAACAACGTTGTTAAACATAAGGAAATTAAAATACTTCAATTTAAGAGTATAATTCAAGAAGAAGAAAAACAATTATCATAAAATTTAATATTTTTCTGTTTTGTGCATTTATTGAAGATTGAAAACATCAAAAATTCGGACAAATGGCTTAGATTTTAAAAGCGTTTTAATAAAATGGTGCAGCTGTGCTGCCGTCATTGTTTCTTGCCTCGGCAGCCAAAAGTCGACCTGTGCGGTTCCCGGCGAGTGGATTCGTTGATCTAAGAAGTAAAATAAACGTCCGGGCAAAGCCGGGTAATCGACTAGTATTTTATATATCTGTTTGCGTTTATGTGTTGAATGTTATATTGTATTGGTTTTCTAATTTCTTCTATTCTTATAGCTTTCATTGAATGAACTCGAATAAACATTCCTTGAAAAAGTGTTTTGACGTCTCAAATCAGATAAAGGAAATTATTTTCATTCTTCGTTTCTCGTATTTCAAAGAACAATATTTCTCAAGATCTTATTATGGGTCCCCTATGTTGAGTGTTCTCAAAATTTAAATGATTTAAGTAAACAAAGAGGATTTAAATAAACAGTGAGACTACTAAAGAATACCTTCGAAGTCTCTCTGTTCATTTAAATCCTTATAAACCTCTGAACCTCATTAAATTTTAATCCTTTTCGGAGAATTGCTGCCGGACACCATCACAGCTTTCAAATACTCGTACAATAATCCTCTTTAAGTGGAGTGTCTCTTATTCACTCTCTATAAGTACTGACAAAGGAAAATATCTCTAATGTTCGTTACATCATTAGAGATATCATATCTCTAATGTATCATAAAAAAATGTATTGCTAGATGATAGGAGGTAGACGTCGAAAAAACTCATAGATTAAATAAATAATAAATAAATAATTCACTTTTTCTTTAAATATCTTACTTTACTGCAGTTTTTTAAATAAATAACTCATGAAAATGAATTTATCCATTGAACCTATTATCTCAGAAAATCATATTTTTTCTTTACAATACATTTTGAAATAAAAATACTCTTAATAAGTGTTATAAATCGCAATTACAATAAGTTGCATAAAGTGTAGAAATGATTGAACAAAATATTCTTCGATGTGGGCGTAACTATCAGTATATAACTTGAATTCAATGCAATAAAATTATTTTAACTAACGTTGTAAAGAGAAAGCTTATGTATAGTATAATAAATATTATAATAAGTGTTCTTGGATGAATGCACCTTATAAAATTAATTAAGAGTATGATAATAATATAAATACTTAATATCTTTAATATCGGTATCGCTTTAAGAAACAAATGTCTTGGAGCGTGAACTACCGCACAGGTCTATGCAACGGGACTTCCCTCCTAAGTGTCGGATAGTTTGGATTCGAAGTTTCACGTTATTTTCAGTTGACTGCTCAGTCGTTATGTGCGTCATTTTCAGTGTTGGGATGGGAAAATTTCCTTGACCTCACCGACATATGAACTTGGCCTATATATGATACGAACTACCAGACTACATAAATTAATGGTTTGGTAATATTTTAGAATTATGGTGGCACTATTGACACTGACACATCCCATCCAATTAACGTCATTTGAAAATCTGATATCAAATAGTTTTATCAGAATATAATTCACTTTAATTTCAATATTTAACACATTTACAGTATTATATTTAATTACCGGTCATTTTCTATGTCGTGATGACCGATAAAATTGCGACAACACAGATAGTGATAGAGTGTGGAAAAAAATTTCCAACGAATAGCCTTTTATGAAATATAACACAATTCGTATTAAATATGGTAATGATAACAAAAATTTGCTACTTAATCATTATTACTGCAAATTCTTTGGGTTTCCTGTTGTATTATTTGATTTGAAACTGTCGCATCACGGAACTTATTTTTCTTTCAATTTAATCAGTTTTCTTGGTGTCTCGGGTACATATAACTATCTCATACGTAAATATTCTCACCAATGAGCATCACTAACAGTTATGTAAAGACGACCAAAATATTAGTTTGGAACCAATTTATCGTGAAAACATTGTATTATTCTTCAAATTTAATACATTTTTCGTAAATTGTATTTTTATAGAACATTTTATATTTAATATAACTGATCGTATTTTTACAGTAATACACTTTTTTATGGATTGATGCACTTTAGTATATCATGGAACTTAGAACAAAGGTCTGTCAAAAGTATATCTAAAATGTAATTTTTATCCTGGATGACAGACTAGTTTATTCAAGATGTGAAGAAAAATAAAAAAATACAACAAAAAATTATAAATTATTATATCCCACAATTACACGTCAAATTAAAAGTCTGTTTTTTGTCAATACTTCCATAGATATGTGTGCGATGTAAAATTTACTTGTTTCTCTAAGAATTTTTCTTTCTAATCGTCTGAACTCCTGCTCTTCCTCTGCAACACATGAATATTTCTAATGTATTTGTTGTTGTTTTTTCATCTGTCTTGTTAGTGAGTTTCATAATTTAATTCAAGCATGCCTGCAATGTCTTACTAACTTTTGGTCATGAATATTTTACTATCCACTGTTATTTACATTCGACCGTTGCTATAGTATACTTCACTATAAACAACATCAAAATTTAGTGTGTGTTCTCTCAAAGTTATGTTTCGTTGTGTCGAGTCAACAAGTAGCCGCAGAGAGGGAGGGAGGAGTGAGTCCGTTTTGCGGAAAACTTTCTTCGGTGGCAAACCACCTCCACCGCAGCAGTCCCCCAGACCTTCGCCTCACGCCATCACTGTCGTAGCTTCCATTGCTGCCAACTTTCTGGTGCGGCGCGCGTGTCTGGGAGAGAGGGACCATGAACGCGTGAAGTAGTGCCGAAGCGCGGTCTCCGCCTCGGGGCCGCTCGAGGAGAGCGTAGTAGAAAAGGTGTTGCAAAGAGAAACAGAAAGATAAACTCAAAAGAAAGAGAGCTATTCTGCAAAATGCTTTTTTGCTTCCTAATGAGAAGTGGTCTAAGATTTATTTTCTTTTGCGTACACTTAAAAGAATAACGTTTGACATTTTTCGTGAATTTAAGCAACGAGTAGATGTATAGGGACATGAATTCTTATGTTTGTCCTCAGTACCATTGCTATACTCTCTCCGTGTTCTGGCACTCATGATTCTCTTAAGTGAATTAGCGGTAGATCAAGAAACTGCAATGACTTATTGATCAATGATCACAATTATACAATAAATATTTAAAACTTTATTTTTCCGTTCATTTTTTACATTTTTCTAGAATTCAAATGATGAGAAAGAAAATGTTTACCTTTGAAGGACCTTCTGAAGGAAAATTACAAAATACAAAACTGGTCTCGCACTCTTTAACTCCCCAGACCATTCAACGCTTTGTTTGACGTAATACATTACACATAGATATTAACACGCAATCCACAATCTTAAGTAACTGGACCCCCCAATTATTATGTCAATCCCAGTTCAATGTATTCAACGTTGTTAAAGCAAAATTTGAATTTGTATATGTTATTTAAAAATAATGAAAATTAAGCAATTCAATAAACTATCTGTTTGCTCTTTATGTTATGTTGGAGAGAGTGACTAATGCCCACTATGTCATGCCTGTACACTACTATTATGATTCTTGGAATATTCCAACATTGTCATTGTGTGATGATATCAATTTTATAAAAGTCGACAATAATGCGAACGAAATTATAATTGTAACTGGAAGACCCAGCACTCGTTCATTTTTTAACGATTACTTTTTTATTATACTTTTACAACATAATTTTACAATATCATTCAATATAATTTTCAGGAGTTAATAACACAAAATTAAAAAAGCAAAACATATTTATTATAACAAACATATTAAATTATTTGCAAAGAAAACTATTTTTATTAGTACTTATATTACATTCCCCTGTTCAATTGTACTTTATTTAAGCGAAGCATTTCCCTCGCTGGGAGTTTTACCCCGAACCCCCACTTTGGACTTCGCCACAGTACGTTTACTTGTGAACTCTACCCCCAGACATTTTCTGGGTTTTCATCCCGCCTAAACTAGGGTACCTCCCAAACATGGACATCAATGTGTTGGTGTTATTCGCAATGCAATGTTTCGAACTAGGAGTAATTTCCTGTTTTTAACTTGGTATAGTTCGCTGGGTATAAATAAACTTCTCGTTGAGATTTTAATTTTACGTGTTTTGAACACCTTAAAATTGTATCACATGTGAGGTATTCGCCGTTTCATTTTAGTGCTGATGATTCCTTTTCTTTAGCAACCTCTTTCTTTTAATGATTAACTATGTAAACATCATAATTGCAGGATAATGCAAATACAAGAAATTCCTAGTGTCTTGGCTGCTTCGTCGGGTGTAGCATAGCATCGCCTCTACTTTACCCACCTCTTCGCAGCGAACGACGATGGTCTCCTCACCCACACCTCCAGTCCCTTGGGAACAACTGCCTCTGGAGGAGTGCAACATCTCGGTGGCGGCAGCCACACCGTGACTCCGGCGCGATACGCCGTCGTTTCATTAAGGTGCGCGGCCACCAAGCAAAGAGGTGCCGCCGCTCGGTGGCACTTACTCCTCCACTGGAGGAAGGCCTCAGAGTATAGCAATGGGCACAACGGCCGGAGCTAATTTATTAAATGCGGTGCACCCGTCGAGGAATGGGGACGAGGTCCCCAATAGGATTACTCGCGCAAACACTTGCCGTGCGTCTTGCCCCCTCTCTCCCTCCTTATTCACTATGAATCCCATTCTCCAACACCATCGGCGTCGTCGGCGTCGTCGTTCTACCCCCACGCCGACCATTAATAAAAACGGGTTGGAGGGTACCTCCCCGCCGGAGGGAATTCCGCCGAGCAGGGTGTGGCGCTTTGGGGTGGAAAAGAGAGTCGAAGGAACTGCGTAAGGCTGGGGAAAGAAGGGAGAACAGACTGAGGGGCAAACACGATGAATTCAGCTGGGCGATGAATCAGGGACGTTTGACGCTTTGCTTTGAAAGGAAGAAGTCGTCGTCTTCTGTTTCGGTAACAAGCGAAGATTTAACCTAAGAAATGCATTTTCAGACTGCAAGTTCTACGAATTGACAAGACTTATACATTTAGTCAAAAGTTTACGATATTCTAGCGAATATATTTCAACAGATTATATGGAGGAACGCCTTACGAAGAAAACAATCGCAAGTTTTGAAAATAAAATTTTAAAAGGTATATTTTCTAATTAACTAACATATCTTTCGACATTTTAAATTATCGTTAAATATTTGCAATGAAATATAAATATTTATGATGCATAATGCAATTCGGAACTGGCTGATTCTATTTTTGCACCAAAACTGAAAGCTGACTAACTGATGACCAAGTCGAACAAGTAGGTCGTAACGTTGACAATAGCAATGAGCGAGAATCCCAAACCGCGTGGAAATGCCATCAGAGTAGGTTACCCCCACTGAAGCGATACCATTCCCGGGACATGCTGGTCATGATAACTGTATGTTCGCAGAGGCTTTGTGGCGGAGAAGATGTTCCACGAAAAGACATTGGCCCGTGGCTCAGTGTGGGAACAGAGTAGGTGCTAGCATCGGAGGTGATGGTGATGGTAGCACCCTTTTAGTCCGTTCTCTTGCAACGGCCGCTCCATTTCCGTAACGAGCGTGTTGCGGTTTGGCTAATCCCCGAGTGGCAGCATGCTGGTGCCGCAGGCGGAGCGTCGGCTACAGTGGTGTGGAGGTGGCGATGGTGGCGGCGGCGACGGAGAGGTACGTGGTGACGGAAGTAATACTTTGGAAGGCAGTGGGTTCTAATGCTATGATTGATAATGAATACGCATGTTCAATATCCCAGATAATTTACTATTTACAAAGATAAGAGCTTCTGCAAAATCACAATTTTACAGTGAAGTTATATTTAGGTGCACTCTCTCATACGTTAGTTTCAGAAATTTCGAATGACGTGAACATGAAAGCGGGGTAGTTGTATAACTCGTTCGTCATTTATCGCTCTAGAGCAGTTCTTTAAATTTTAATAATTTTGAGATTAGTAAAAAGTCCTCCTATTCCTTTTCAGATGAGTAATTTTTCATATATTAAACAATTTATCTTTTTCGAAGTCATTAATATATTCGGCAATTTTTTTAAATTAGTTATTGAAATGAAAATTTCAAAAGTTACTGCAATGAACACGATTTGAAATCACATGAATGTGGTTGTAGAAGTTATATGTTTTGGATGACCCACAAAACGTCTCTTCTCCCACACGTTGAGGTCGAGACAAGGTAGACAAAATGACAATAGAGCTGTCTGTTGCACCCCCCAAAAGTTGGGTATGTGGCAATTCCGGAAGAAAGACAAGTTACCCCTCTGGCTCAGATACCTTACCATATACTTGTTGTAATGATTTCTTGAGGTAACATCTCCTTCTTACCACGCTGTTTACTTTACTTTCAATAACTAATTATGATCACAGCTCCTGAGATGTGTCATGCCTCAGGGATTGTATTGTCTTATGTTAATTCTAATTCTGTATTCATAAACTAATCAGTATGTATTAGTATAATTACGTTAGAAAGTGTTCCTTCCAAATGGCAGGATGAACTCCGTCACCTTAACACTCATTATTCTGAGAGTATAACCTTCGCTATAAACACAAGTGCGTAGTTAGTGCAGATATGGATCTTCTTTGTGTGAAGCATTGTGTGATGAAAACATGGTCAGCATCTTAGACAGTGAACTTCCATTGATCTATATCAAGCATGCATATAATTCAGTCTATGAATATTTCGGGAAAAACCTTTCCAACAATTTTATTCATTATTTGTAAGTGCTCGTGCTGGTGCGTATGAAATAAAATGTTGTACTTTCGGCAACCATTTGTTATTAATGGTTCACGCTCACATTTTAAACAAATATGCTACCATCGTTAACCAAATCTGGAGCTATTGTGGATGTGGCTAAGAACTATCTGCAGTATCATCATGTTTCCTGGTTTGCGCCGTCACCTGGACTAGTCACGTGGGACTTCAAATGGCATTAATGAGTCCACACACATCGCTGCTCACTCATATTTGAAACAGTCTGGGACTCAAATGCTTACCACACAGCACGCGAAATGTTCATCTATAAAATGGTTCAACAAACATGTAACTATTGAGATCTCATTGGCATTTTACTGGCCAGTAAAAATTTCAAGGACTGTTAGTGTAATAAAACTATGTTCTATGATTATGTTTTATGATAAGTTTGTTTTATTTTCCATGATCTATTTTTATTGATAATGTCAATAACATGTAATAAGTAAATATTTCACTACAACTTGGATATAAGCATACATTTCTGCTTAGAGATGGGCAGGTCCGGATGTATACAGGTCCGCGGACCCGTTTCTGCACCGGAGTGGATGTATGTAACTCCGACTGCGAGCCAAACACGTATCCTTCTGAACTGGAACGCGATCTGGGTCCGCGGAGTGATAAATACCAGACGTGTGCGAGGAGCGAATCCGTGTAGCCGGAGCTGGATGGAGTGGATGTCAGACATGTATCCTTCTGAACTGGAAAAGGATTCGCAGAGTGAAGGGTGCGTGGAACGGAGTTAGATATATTGGATGTTATGATAGGTTATGTTTTCATATATTATGAAATAATAACATTATTTTATTTTGTTGTGTAATTGTTATAATAATAATTATTATGTTTCAAATTGCATTCCTGAACACAATGTTTATACGTAATGATTGTTTATACGTAAGGATTCTCATCATATTTTAAATACATTAGAAATACCAAATACTTTATCGGTAAAATCTTGTAATAGGTAGTAAACTTATTTGTTTTGTAAACAAATATTAAGAAATATTTATAGTTTCGTTCTAAGAACTCAGGGGTTCTGATTCCATTTTCTTTTTAAAGAATAATTCAATTCTATGCGATCCTGTAAGTACATTCAAAGAAGTGTCGCGTTGATGCGGGTACTACCACCCGCGTTGCCAAGCAGTGACGCGCCACATTCAAACTGACGACTTGGCGTTATCTGGCTATATAAGCCAACGCTCGTAGCTTTCAAAGAGGGAACGGCTGCCACTCGCGCGACTGATGCGTTCGTTCTTCCAATCCACCGTACTTGGCTTAGACCTCGCGGTCCTGATTACGAACCCAGACCCTTGTACTTGGCTTTGACCTAAAGGTCCTGAGTACATCGGTTAAGAAAGAAAATATGGTGCTTGTAGTGGAAAAGGATTTCCTAAAACTGTGTTGATCGTTAGAGAGAATGTTATTTTTTTGATAAAAATATATAGAAGACGCTTATAGAACAATTTTTCTAGGATTTTTGAGAAAGTGGGTAGTAGAGATATTGGTCGGTAATTTCCAATATTAAGTTTGTTACCTTTCTTGTGTAAATATTTCACTTTAGATCTCTTAAATATGTTGGGAAACACCCCTTGCGATAAAGAACTATTAAAAATATTTATGAGTAGATTTAATATAGCGTGGGACGAAAATTTAACAATAAATTCGGCTATATCATCTATACCTGTTGAAAATTTGTTTTCTAATGAGCTGATGATTTTCATGACTTCATTGACGTTAGTTTCGGAAGTGAACATAGAATTGGGTGCGTGGGTGGATATAATTGGAGGACATTGATTTGGATATATTGAGTTCGTTATTTTACCTACTTCTGAGAAGGAAGAATTAAACACATTTGAGATGTCCTGAGGATTTGATAAGATTTTGCCATCGTTTAGTAGAGAAATATAGTTTGGTAAAGAAAAACTTTACAATACACAATTAAACTCCTTTCTACAACAAATTTATAAAATCCCCGTTTGTAACATCGTCATTCCGGGGTCTCTGCTTCTCCCTTGAATCTGTGCTTCACTTTTCACTCTTTAGGCGTGTCTATTTGTAGCTTCTTCATGCGTTGTTAACTTTTTCTAGCCGTAAAAATGTTGTTTCATGTAGTGCTGCTTGTTTGTTTCATGCAGTGCTGCCTTTACTGTCCCAATTTGTTGAACGTAATGTACAAAAGCTTGATATATGTTTAGTTTCCAACAATTTACTCTTGTGAAAGGTAACCGTATTGGATAATTTTAAGTAAAGTGTCGTGACTTTGATTATATAACTCGTTTACTGGTCATAGTTCCCGTTAATGGCGTTTAGCCGCGCAAACAAACACACTGAAACTTTTGCATTGTTGACAAATTTCTTATCTCTAGCAACAGATCCCACAGCACTTCGACTGTCAGCTCGAGTAATTTGGAAGATCTGGAATTCTTCTGATTCTCAACCAGAAATTGTTGTTCACAGGAATACTATACAAGGTTTGCCCTCGTTTTGAATTCTCTTTTCCCTCATTTTGAACATGTTAAGGTTCCGTCGAATATTGTTTATTCTGTTTGTGTAGATAGAAGCATATCTAAGAAATTACTCAATCGTTTGCTCACTGTGGAGCACAAGAGAGAAAAAGACCATTTGGTGCACACGGTAAAGGTTTTTTTTAGGGTTCTGCGCACCCTGGTCCACATTCCACCATACATGGCAACTGATATGTTTTCCAGAAAGTTAAAACATTTTTTATTTACATTAACCTCAGAAATTTTATATTGTTAAACGAAATGCTGATGTTTTCGACCAAACATCTGATAATCCATTATAGGCGTCCTCGGTGTAATTAAAATTCCGCATTAAAGAGATTATTCTTCAGACATGTTTCCAAAAATTTCCATAGAAAGTATTGAATTGTAGAACTAACTTCTACGAAAAATGTATCCGTTAGATGCTGCTATCTATCACATACCCCTTGATTTTTTTTAATATGCCGGAATACATAAATGATGTAGAAGATAGTGATAAAATTCTCTCTCACGTACCTAAAAAGAAATAACGAAAATGGGTGAACATGAGAAAATATAACCGCTTTAGCTCTCGAGACGCCGCCAATATCCTCAGGTCCTTATTCCAATCCTCGCCGCAAACTAATATTCCTTCAGTGATTTCGTAAGTCGCATTTCCGAGCGATTGGGCATAGTCTTCTTGCCGATAGTAGCGCCCCGAGCGAGTGCGCTTCAAAGCTCGCAATTTGCAAGAGCGATCGAGACTCGCATGCCTCGCCATATCTACGAGCTCCATAGCAATGAGAGCAAGCGAGCGCCACGACAAATAATTGCTCGCTTTTGCGAGAGGATTAGCGGCAGCCGCCGATAAATGAGCCGCGATTTAGGACGCATTTTCTTTCGAATGGGTTTTCGCGTCTGTTGAGCATTTTAATCCGATTTGGTTCTGATGAGATTCTGCTGGCTAATTGTTGCTTTTTATCTTGCTGTTTAGTACGATCTGAGGGAGAATGGAATCGGTATTAAGAGTTTTGTAACAGTTAATTCAGTATCATGTTACGTCAAATGAAAGTTTCTGCTAATAATTCGTTTTGTTGTTAACAAACGCTCACTCCCATCATTCTCCTTATGTACCTGTTACAAAAAGTATGAAAAAAATCGGATTTACTGCGATCGATTGATATTGTATGTCCAAAGTGTGTCAGAAAAATAAGAACTTTTGATTACATGTCAACGTTTAAACCGACTGAAGCAGTCAAAGAATGTATCTCCAAACTATTAATAAGTATTAATCTGTGACTATTAATACGTTTGAACCTCTGGTTGCATTTCATCAAAGACAGGAACCTACTATAGGGTGATTCCAATACTTCTTTCCATCTAAATTTTAACTCACAAGAAGTTCAAGTCTTTATAAGGATTTAAGTGACAGTCTTCTTGCTTCACATCTATGCAATATAACTGAAGGAGATTTACCCACTCTCTAATTAACCTCATGTTTCTATTATCCTATATGTTTCCTTATATTTATCTTTTCAGTCTTAACTATTCAACTGACACTTGTACAGTGAAAGTTAAGTTAATTACATCAAAAATAAATTATTTGGTTGCAATCAAATTTTCGTAAAATAAATTATGAAAAAGAGAGATCCTTGGTTCTACGTGTCGACCATTTGAATCTAGTACGGTCTTATATGGTATGTTCCAAAAGAAATTTCTATATTAATGTGAAATCACGGAACAGGCTTTTATGTAATTTTTATGCTCAAAACACAGAAATTCAATATTTTGGTGATGTAAGTTTTATTTTAAAATTTGCACATTATGGGTTGGGTTTGATATAATTTTGTTAATTTCATTTTAAATTTTACTGTATTATTAGGTTTATAACAGTGATATGTGTCTAAAACAGTTTTCTCAACACATAAAGATGTTTCTTAATGTAACATGAAACTAAGAATCTGAAGACCTGTTAAAGATTTCTGGAAAATTTGTGAAGTCCAACTCGAAGCGTGTACCAAGTTAGGAAAGAAGATGTACAGATGCAGTAATTTCGTGACGTAGTGACCGAGGATAAGAACCTTAGAGAGTCCGGTGTTTCAGGAACCCTCGGCACTGAGAACTACACCTCTTGAAGAAGTGTAGTTAATTTGTGGGAATGCTCATTGATTTGTGAATCCACGATTTCCTCGCAACAGCTGCTTCCCTCCGGTGGCGGCGCAAGGGCTGGAAAACGATGAAGGGAACACTGAGACTTCGTGAGGCGAAGCGGAAGTGATAGGGGGCCAGAATGGAGATAAGGTTGTGAGGAAGGATTTAATAATACTAGCAGATGAATCACGAAAATATCGTAAACGATTCCACGGTAATTATCTCGATGAAAAACAACTGAGTTTCCAAAAGAAAGTATTCGTTTGTTAAATTCACAAATTAGATTTATTTTAATTCAAATTAATTAACAGATTTGGTAAAATAATATAACAAAACTTGCTTTCCCGACATGAAATGAATAATAAATATCTTAAATACAATATTTGAGGCAAGTAAATCTCTGGTGAATCTGATAAATTACGGAGTAGATAGAATCATAAAAGAAAGTTAAAGGTATAGAAATTAACTTAATTTTTAATTTTTAATTGGTTATCAAGGACGATTACACCATTACGTTCGATAATGATATACCAATATATAACACACGAATGTAATAACTAACAAAAATAATTTATATCGTGTGTTGACAGTGGCAATTGTAGGATCCATGTATAGGAGCGAGCGCGGAGAACGGTGAAGGCTGCTGCGACGAAGTTGCTCGCAAGACAAGTGATCGCCGCCCACCGGTGTTTCCATGACAACAGTGCGCTCCTTACAAGCGGGTCCCGCATCTGGGAGCAATGCGCGCCTCTGTGAGAGAGCACTGAAATGGTGTTGGAGAGGGAAGGGGAGTTAAGAAGTGGAGGGTGGGAAATAGAGGTGAGGGTGAACCCCTACCCTTCGCTACATGGGCTTTGCGAGGTCTGGAGGTGAACTCTCTCTCTCTTCTGAGAAACGGAATCTCGCGTGCACAATTATTGTCGTGGAGACAAAGACAAATTAATTGTGTTTGTTGCGGTAAAGAAGGTTTGGATGAAAGCTCCGACTCAAGTGGGGAGAGGTGGTTTCGGTTTAAGATAGCGAATTCTTCTCTCTCCCTCTTTTATTTTTATTTTTTTTTAGCTGCTCTAAACGAAGGGAAGATTCCTTATGGAATGAGGGCTATCTAACTTTAGAGTTCTCTACGTAATGTCGACGTGTCCTTAGGGTGAATTAACCGTTCTCTGACGGAGACACTGAGAGGAAGTGGACTGCCATTGATTCGCACTGGCTTAGTTAACTGCAAGTTTTTCAGCATCTTTTTTCTTTTATATAATTAATATTGCACGCGAGAATTACTCAGAGTTATTTTAATTAGTGCATGTCAAATCACTTCAAAGCAGTACAGTAAGTATTTTATGCATTATAAATACCATCATGAGTAACGAAAATAATATTGCATGAAGATTCGCATAAAGTATGGAATAAATTCTTTCAAACTTATTTCCACTTTACTTATCATATGTATAATGTTAACTTCACATAAATGGGAACACAAGATGGAAAATAAGGTAAGACGAGAAATAAGCGTGAATGATACAAGCACAAAACAGTACACAAAAATTAAGTTCGGAATCAATATTATATATGGAATATATCGCTTCACACAAATGACACGTACACGACCAGAACTTTGTACCAAATCACAATTTGTGACATGTTTTACTGAAACTGAAGTAATTTATATTAACAATGTTTGTATTTTCGTGAAATGTTATGTTATAAACATCACATGAACAAATTACTAACTTTGTCTTCACTTATGAAATACATTCAATATTTTAAGTAATATTTCAACATAAGGAACTTAAGTTATATCTGAATTTATGTTCACATTTTTTCTGGAATACAATAATGTACTAATTATATTTTTATCAATTGCTCCTCGCTCATTTTCTCCCTAAAATAAACTACACCGAGCTGTCAAACTCTGTAACCGTCTGGCACAACACTCAAACTCCAAAACAATGGTACCCACTTTCAAGAAGTAAGTCTCCAATCCAAACCAGTTTCCTCACCAGCACATTGAAATTGTGTTATAAACTGAACTCAAGAATGTTTGTTCAGCTGCCCCATTTTACTTCTCAAGGAGGAATTCACAAACAATTACTTTCTGATCGTAACAGTTCAGCTGCACATAACAACTGTAGAATGAACATTTTTAGAGGTATTACAGTGCATTTTAAGAGTACCGTATAAAAAATGATTCTGCGATATTTTATTTGTATTTAAATTCGTTTGTGTTTTTGTATTTAAGTTCGCATCAGTTGTATTTCTCTTGAATTATAATACATCAAATAAAAATTATACTTAATGTCCTATTAAAATATATATTTAATTCGTATATTGTGAAGAACAAATCTTGCTTTCAAGCTAACAATATACACAAATATCAAAAACTACGTATTTTATATTTAATTAATTTTCTCATAATTTTCGACTCCAATTAATTAAATACAAAATAGGTTTGTGAATGGTCATTTTTGTATGTTCATATAAACCACAATTAAATATATATGTAAATTATTAACTTAATATATTTATTATAATCATGTGTATATTCGAGAAAAATGAGAAGAAATACTTTGGATTAAATTTGCTTGAGGCAAAAACACTTCAGTACCTCCTTTGTATGTCATGTATAAACATCGCACGCGAGCAATCAGTTGAGTGCTCATGAGTTGACAGCAGATTTAAGCCTCGCAATTCCCGTCCCCTTTCCGACCTCCACTGCACCTTCTTTTGTCTGGATCACTGCCGACGCCGCTGACGCCGCGTGCGGGCGACAGCCTTCTCCTGTCACGCGGGTGGCAGCCACGCGCCTGTGTATATGCCGCTATGGACTTTATTATTTCACGGCCCCCACACGCGCGTCGGCCTCTTCCCTTCTTCCCCGCAGACCAAGCGGTCGACGCCACTCCGAAGTTCCGACCGACGCACAGCACGAAGAAGCCTCCGTTCCCACTTCTCTAGCACATTGCTTTGGTCTCCCACTGTTTCAATTTAATCCTCACAAACCTATATTAACTATATATTCTCATCCGCATCATACCTGTCATCATCTATATTATGTGCTGTATCATAAAACGCATCGTCTCTATTTCATATACCAAACAGTTTTTTATCGATACAACCCATTGCATAATCGTAGAAAACATCTTGGAAACCTTTTCATAATTAAACGTCGATGCTATGGTAAGGTTTCACGAAAACGTTTTTCTGTGAAATACATCGTACACATGAACGTGGAATTCACTCTCAACAATGATTACTTAGCATCATAAATTTACCGTAAAATGGGATACTTAAGACAATGAAATGGAGCTGAAAGGGTACTGTTATCAATACTGTTCTCAATTTATACGGAGATGGGGACTCCAAAATAAAGACAAAGGAATTCTTATATGAGAATAAAACTGCGGAATTTTATTAGCATCAATAAAAAATAAAGTGAGGCAAAATTACAATATTTATCTAATTTGTTTCTTGGGAAATTATATATATATATANATATATATATGAAAATGTTCGATAACGTGATTAATCATGAAAATATAGTGGACAATGTGCAATATCCAAGACAACATAAATAAAATGTACAATACTCAAAATCTCGTAAAGAAAGAAATTTCCATTATATTGAGTAATCATTCCTCTATCATGTTGGAATACACCCTTGTTCTCTCAACGAATGTCAGTTTATTTTCCATTTCCAAAGCCGCGTTTACAAATGAGTCCATGTGGATGCGGCGCAGCTGTCTTCTTTGCTTCTTCGTGACTCCTTCTTAAGCTCCCAACTGCGAAGTAGATGTTATTGATAACACCTGGAAAGCATTGGAACGACAGTATTATTTTCATATTCATAATTAATTACAATATCACGCACCATAATATATTTTTCTATTGCAACTTTTAGTAAGATTCGTATAATTTTCATTGGTTCTGTAAATCTGGATTACCTGCCGTTTAATTCCGTATGGTTTCCATGTATTCGTGCACCGTTTCGTCATTACAGCATCACGTCCTTATAATAAATTAAAATAATGTTTATGTATCATGGAAATTAATTAAAACATTGATCAAGCACGAGAAGTTGGTTTGCTCGTTGTCGCTTTGTCGCGTTGTCGCTTTTCATAACGACACCAAAAGAAAATGATTGCAAAGTACGGAAAATAACTATTTCCCCGAGAATTCAAACCGTAACTTAATGATTTGAAAGTTTAGTGAGCATACTTCACACATTTAACTAGATTTCAAGATTAGTCTGAATATTCAACTTGGTGATTTATTTATTTCGAACTAACGTCCTCTTATGAAATTACTTAATATAATTTCTCTTAACAATTCTCAGTGAATTCACGTTTATATTTTACTAACCCACCCTTTCTGAATTCTCTCGGAAGATTGTTGTATTAAGACACCGTTTACCCTTAGTTATAGTTTAACATGCACACAGACTGCTTGTTTACATACAATAACCGTGATTACATCCTTTTCTGCCTTTTAAACCGAAATTTCCAGAAAACCTCTTTTAATGAACATCTACAATACAAAAGCAACATCCTGTCAAAATTTCACAATTCTGGATTTAATATATTTTTCTAATATTTGATAAATATATGTGATTTGTTTGTAAACGTGATGTAAGGTAAATTGTATTACAACAAGAACACCGGTAAAAATCGGTACAGGGAACTCTTATAATAATATAAAACAAATGTGTTTAAAATTGAAAAATTCTAGTCAATCTACACAGCAAAACAAAAAATTAATCCAACAATAAGTCAAAATGAATTGTAAAGAAATTTATCAAACCTCAATTAATATCCAAGTACAATGTAAATCTCCAGTCAACTAATTATGTCATTATCTTCATTCCTTTATAATGCCCGATTCGATACCAGTGAGAAATGCAAGTTTTGTGAGGTAGTTAAGTATTGTAAAATTTCTGTAGTTACCAAAAGGGTGTACATATAGCAACACAGCAACAATTTTATTTTGAAACACGTACACAATTCATTATAGTAGCCACACTAAATAATACGCCTCGACATAACAATTTCTTTATACGAACACACTTGTTATAAGACACGCAACTTTCTTCGCATAAAACTGCATACAGCGTACCTAGTGGCGCTGAAGCAAAATTCATTCAGGAAGATTTCAAAATGCAGTAAACCACTTCCATGCGTGGTAGAGATTTTTTCCACACGATTATAGATGCATCCATGTTATCAGATTTTCCAAAAATTACCTCCTTTATGATTATAGTTTTTTTTCTTTTTGTCCAGAATCAGTTTTAAAATTTTGGTGATGAATGCACTCGAATCCTGTACAAAGACGTCACCATTCAAGTTCTAAGCCCCGCAGGCAGAGGCGAATCGTTTGAAATTGGGGTAGGGGTACATCAAGGTTTTACGCTTAGCCCAATGCTCTTTAACACTACTATGTATCACATCACAAAACACTGTCAAAAGTCATTATCTTGGAATATTTTATACGCTGACGATGTCGTTCTGGCCTCGGACAACGTAGAAGAGCTCCAGTTGAACTCCTCCTGGACAGAGGCACTCGAAACAAATGGCCCTAAAATAAGTAGAAAGAAGGCAGAACACATGTCGTGTGTTTTCGATAATGAAACTAACCAAAATAACATTAAAATCTCAATAGGAAGTACACTGCTACCTACGATGACACAATTTCAATATCTAGGCTCAATACTTAGCAATGATGGCAAAATTGATAAGGATTTTACTCACAAAACTACAACTGGATGTATGAAGTGGCGACAACTCACAGGCGTTATGTGCGACAGAAAAATGCCGCTTAAAATCAAAGGGCAGTTGTACGTACAAGACAGCCATTAGACCTGCTGTTCTGTACAGGTCAGAATGTTGGGCGACCAACAAGCAGCACCTGAACAAACTGCATACAACAAAAATGCGCATGCTTCACTGGTCAGCGAATGTCACACTACAAGACAAAATCCGAAATGAGTACAAATGAGGAAGTTTTAAGGTTGCCCCGATAGTCGATAAGATTAAAAAGAAACGCTTACGGTGGTATGGTCACATCCAAAGACGCCCGGACGATCATATGGTGAAACTTGCCCTAGACTTGCCAATAACGGAACGTAAGCGCTGAAGACCACCCGCCACCTGGCTGACGACGGTCGAAAAAGATCTGAAAGAAGTTCATAGCACAATATCGTTCTAAATGGAAAATGCAGACAAGGAAGGTCGACCCCAAGTAAATGGGAACAGGTCTAGTAGGAAGAAGAAGAATTCACTCGAATCCTCTCGTTGATTACTTGAGAATAACACTTAATCGGATTTGAGACTAAAAAATTGATGCAGTTATTAGTGCGGTTATCTTAACTTTACTCAGACGTTATATTAACTACTTTCCTAGGTTTATAAATGGTTGTACTTTCACCGGGGTAGATAATGCTATTTACCGAACTATTTAGCATTGTGTCGAATATTATTATAATATTTATTTCAACTCATATGTACCACATATTATCTCAATTCTAATATAATTTTCATGTAATGATATAGGAAAAATGACTAAGGAAACTTGCAGCAAGCAATGTTTCCATTCTTGTGTCACTCACAACATTATGAATTCAGAATAGAAACACAAATATCACTGACATATAAGCATTATACCCCTCTATTCATAATATTATGTGATAATTTTACATGTTCTGCTTCATAGAGCCCAATAATGATTTCATTATCATGATTAAAGAGAAACGTGGGATTAGTATCTTTATGAGCCCCACCAATTAGGAGAGTAATGGACTAGTTCTAATACATGGGTAAGCAGTAATTCAGATGTCTCCGTGTACATGAACACAATCAGTGTACAATCAGCGTGGCAAGAGTAACCGCATAGTAAACATTCATATGTAGACGATCTAATCTCTCCAAGTTATAAAAAATACAAGTTCACGTTGATTTTAGATGTCTTAATTCATACTGTTAAAACGATTTTATTTTCTCGTTTTGTTTACATTTTGCAATTCTTATCTAATTTATTAGTATATGGCTAGTTTGTTTTAATCTACGAACATGCTTGGATTTTAGCAAAATATCCCAGTATAATGTAAATACGAAAAAAATCTAAGAAGATTCCTAAATGATACAGCAAACCTGATGAACAAGAATTGGTGAAATGTTTAATTTGCAAAATGTCAGCACGTGAAATGTATGAGAAGAGACACTAAATGATTTGTTTATTTTAACTGAACCTCTTATGAGTTTTTCGTGTTTTCTGGTTAAATATTTTTATCTTTCTGTTAATGGATAAAAAAACATTGAATGTTCTTTTTGTTAGAGAAAAGGAATGTTTTATTTGTTAGAGTTTCTACACGCCCTACACCTATTAAGTATATACATTTATCCACTCATATGTTCCATCAATATTAATCATATGCCGCACTATTCTTACAAGAATCCTTAAAATGTTTCATCAATTCATCAACTACTTCTCGTGTTACAAATACTTCGTCGAATTCACTTATATAATTATTGACTCACTTTTCTGTACCCCCTGATAAACCTTGCGGCCTGCCATATTATTCATTCACACCATATTTTCTATAATCAAAGACTTTCAAGCACCCAGCGGGTACAAAAATTTTCCCATTTTTAGATAATTACGCACACGAGTCTGCAAGTGAAAAAAATCTGTCATCTGAATGTATAGAGTTCTTCTTCAGTCTTCAGTCTTTGAGTGGAGTAGCCTTCGCCCCTAGACAGACCTTCACGCTCCTGCACGGCTAAGCCTTTGCCGTCTCAGCCGCAGAACTGTGCGCACACGTTATCACTGGAGTATGGCGGCCGACTCGTCACCCCTCACGCGATGTTTTGCGCAGCAGATTCTTCCACATCGTCCACCTCTGACATGTTCACTGTCAATCATACAGGAATGTCTCACATGAATTGTATTGCTCAATCAGTCACTAAATACTTGATTCTTCCTCGTTCATTAAGCGACTCGCCGCTTCAGCGTTCAGAACCGATCTGTCTCGTCCACTCCTTCCCTTATTCTTCAACTATCTTCTTAGTTGTACCAATATACACCAACAAAAGAACAAGAATTTCTACATAAATCGAATTATTAGTGCAACATGTAAAATTATCACATACTGTTATGAGAAGAGGGGTATAATACTTATCATGTTACAGATATATATGCTTCTCTTTCGAATTCATAATGCTGTGACTGGCTCGTTATTTCTTTGACAACATAACTGACCTCATGAAATTTCGTCATTCAAATAATGTAATTTCTGTGTCAAACATTTCGGGAGTATCAACAACAAATATATTAATACGTTTACCCTCACTATAAGATACGAATGACGGTTTGATTGAATTTGAATTTCATTAAATAAAAATTTCCACTTCATTACTCCAAATAAGACCACAGTACGATGGTAGAAACGTTAGCTTTTAGTATTTCGCCGCAGCGTTCCTTGACATCCCATCGAGTCCGGATACGGAAGCTTTCACAATTACGACAATTATTATTTATTTATGACTTGATCTATGATCTCCCCATTGACACCACACAAGAGTCGCAGATTTAATATCGGTTGTACAGTACCTTCATCGTCTGAGCGCGGAGCTTCCAAGCAATATACAAAAGGAAACCACCAGCTAATTTGAGTGGGTCTAACACATGACGAAAGCAAACATGATACACCACCAACATTCAGAAACCCACTTCAGCTGAAATCCCTTATGAGTATTCTAATTATTCGCACACACATGTGAATGAGCTCCGTATTGAGAGTGACCCTAAAGTGTATTTAAAGAGTTATGAGTAGATTTATCTAGAAATCATCTTATAGAGGACATTTGTCTGAGATCATCAGTGAAAATTTGGAGAAATTCGGCCCCTAGGGGCCGAAATATTAATGTTATAGTTAAGTACATCATACATACCAAGACTACGTAATGTTGGGACCTCATATACGAGGTGTTAAAGGAAAGTGAGTGAAAACCAAAGAAAAGTGTCTTGAAGAACCAGGAAGACGTGCACAAAATTTGGAGAAAATTGGACTAAAATTGACACCAATATTACGTTTTAAGTGTGACCAAAATTGCCATTGATGAAGACGATACAAAACCGAGATCCATAAAGTAAGGTTACGGCATAATAGACTGCCGTAAAAACTTAATATACTAATGTAGTTGATACGATCCAAAACATTTCAGAAAAATCCACGCAGTGGCTAGTTTTTAGAGTTTGAAAACACCTTTTCGGAATTTTGAGTACACGGCCATATAAGTTTATTTTGTGGAGCTGTAAGGGCTCGTCAGCAACAAAGTCATTAGAGCCCATATAAGTTATTCATCAAGCGTCATAGATGACACACACTGTACAGGGTATATAGAGTGAGTCACATGTTATAGAAACGTGCTAGAGACGACGGAAACAGTGGTGCCACTAGTGACGCACTGAACTATATACATACAGATTGCATTTTTGCCTCTCGAGAATAAACTATAGGGACCAGGTGCACCAAACTTGGTGGGAAGGTGTAGGGGTCTAAGCAACATATTCTACGAGAGTTCGGACACTGTGTGGAACATACGGTCCATGATACATCGGATCCACGTGTCACAGAACCATGAGTGATTCTACATTTTGGGTAATAATTGGCGAACGGATTGGCTGTTCGGAACGAAACTAGTGTCTAAGGATAGAGTAAATTGAAACCTTCCCTCACATACCACGCACACAAGGGGTTTAACTGCAGAAGTCGAGAGACGCGTATATAAAGAACGCGTAAAAGTTGAAAAACCGAAATCTCGCCAAGGGGGAAGAAGTTATTTCCCATCCTAATGGTCCTTGGGTGAGATTACAAGCGCATTACTGTTAAACTTATTTCTGTATGCTAGACGCAACGTGGAGTGATAAGAAGCCCTATATATGTAATGCAGTGTGGAATTTGGTTATTGTTAGTGGTAAACAGTAGAATATAGCAAAGTATATAGGATATAGCGTGGGCGAAGAGATCACCAAGGAATTTCAAGGTGAGTATCCATTACCAGTAGGCGACTAGCTGTTACGTAAACGAGTTGGAGAGAGGATCAGTCCCTAGAATAGTATTCCAAAGAGATGAGATACCATAACCGCTATAGCATCCTATTTACATAGGACAGTGACAAAGGAGAACAGATGTATATTCTCCAGCGGGCAGAACAGATGGAGGCATTGAAGGTAACGAGTTCGCAGTGGCAGTGATGCGGAGCCAAGGGCAGTGGTTGAGGCGTCAGCAGGATATGAAATGGTAACCAGAAAGAAGGGAAAATGGCCCAACAAATACAGGACATCGAGCAGCAGATATTTGGCCAAGCTCATAGTTGCCCAAGCTTATAGTTGGCAGGTAGATAATCTAGAAGAGATATTCAATAGAGAATCGTTTGTGAAAATGAAGAATAGTTTAAAGTTTTCGATTAATGGTGTGTTGTGGTTCGCTTAAATAATGATATTAAAGAGTATAGGGAGAAGATATGTTTGAAGGAGGAAGTAACATACTTGGCAAATATAATAGGAGGAGGAGAAGTGGATGTATTGACAGGAACAGAAAGCGTAATAGCCACACATGTAAGTGAAAAGTAGTGTGAACATATGGTGGTGCTAGAAAAAAAACACAAGGAGGGAGTACATAGGGAGATCGTGAGATAAACAGGAGAAATAGAAGGAGTGCTCGATGAACGGCTTAAGGAGATACGGGATGTGCCTAGATTAATGGCTATGGACGAGAAAGAAGAGGGGGTAGTGCAGATGGTCGGGGAACAAATACAACAGTTAAGTTTGAGTCTAATGGCTAAGATAAATGAGGAGATAGGAAAACGAGTGAAACTTTACTCTGGAATTTAAAAAATGCACCGCGAACAAGAGGACAATTCAAGACAATTTAAGAAAACGGCTGAAAGAACAGAACACTACGATACGTATACGGACGACGCGGGAGACGCAAATAGGTGACCTGGTGGTGGTGGTCTCAGATAAAGCAGAGGCAGGGAAATGCAAAGGTCAGGTGTTTTAGAGCATCGGGAAATTGGGAAGAGACGACCACGGGTGAGCTTGCTGCGGGTGCCAACAAATAGAGACGAGACAGAGTTTATAATAGATATAAAACAGCGGAATTTTCAAAAGGACGAGAATATGCGAAAGATATTACGGGTATTGTACCGGAAAAGGACTAAGAAACGCAATTATGAAAATTGGGTGTTAGAAAAATGGAGAAATATTGGCAACCGTCCTGAAATAGGGCAGCTTATATGTTGACTAAAAGAGTATACGAGTGCAGGAGGATCTACAACCCACACGTTACTTCAGATTTCATTATTACGGACACGTGGCACCAATGTTCAGGTTGAAAATGGGTATGAGGGGCCATTGTGGAATTGAAGGCCACACATTTAAGAGTTGTAACAATACAAAGCTGGACCATGTGTGTGTTAATTTACAAGGGAAGGAACCGATAACACTCATAGGACTAAGAAAATGCTAAAAGTGAGTACCAATTATGATTAGGATTACTCAACAAAATTTGCACTGAAAGAATATTTCATCAATGGAAATGGGATATTTTAAGCGGCGAAGGAATTACCACATAGGGTTCTTTCAAGAAGTTTACGCTGTGGGTGGAACTTCAGCACGTTCCATTGGCATGGAGAACAATTGTACACAAGACACTTTGGAGTGTGATGGTAGTGGGAACGACTGGAGAGCTTCTGGTTTTGGAACAGTACAAAACAGATCACTACCATTTGATTGTGTACAAATTTCAGAGTATAGAGTTTACAATCATAAATTATTGTTGCCAATACATGAAGAATTTAGATAACGATTTGAAATTAATAGGGCGAGAGAGAAGGAGAATAGATATCTTATTATTCTCGTTGCTAATGCTCGAACAAAAGTATTGGGTGACAAATGCACGACCCTGTGAGGCAGAAAGTTCGAGAAAATAGATAATAGTTTAGTGTTAATAAACGAATATGTTGCAATGATATTTGGTGTGGAAGAGGCGAGTACCTGACGACATGACGTTCATGATCAAATCGAAAACAGCGCAGGTAACAACATGGCGAGTCATAAATGGATTACATTGCGATCATAAAGGAATAGAAATCCAAATAGAGATAAAGATAGAGAATCACGTACGGGTAGCGGCGGCTCCAGATTACAGGTGAATTGATTGGGATAAATTTGCGTCAATGAAAAACGACTTGTTACGGAAGGTATGGGATGGGATGCATCGAGCGGACACGCTAGATGAATGTGTCGATGTGTTACAATTGACACTATTGATAGAGTGCGCAGAATGTACCAAGAGACCAACAGGACGCAATCTGGTAGTGAAATGGTGGACGTACAACTTGACACGCTTAAAGAAAATGTTAAAAAGGGCGCGCAATCAACTTCAACAAGCACGTAGAAGAAAGGAAGATGTTGCAACAATTTTGAATACCTACAAAAGAGCGAAAAAGACTTACAAAGATGCAATTTATCAAGCAAAACAGGTTTGTTGGCAAACGTTCATAGAGGAATAATTTCGAAAGTCGACTTGGGGGTTGCCCTATCTCATTAGTACAGAAAAAATACTTAGAAAGGAAATCGGGGTATCATTTTTACAGAACGGAACCTACACGCGTAGGTGGCGGAAGACGGGTGAGTTTTGGTTGCAAGAAGGCGAACATGAGACCTGGAAGTATTACTCACTAGAAATTGAAGCTGCGGAGAAGATAACACAAGAAATATTGAAGGCAGCAAAGAAGATGGAAAGGAAGAAAGTACAAGGATTCGTCTTGAACACTCATAAAATGGTGCAAAACACATTATATGCATTGATGAACGAGCTACAAAAACTCTACAATCTATCGGAAAATAAGTAAAGTGAACTTGTTCTTCAAAGGAAAGAATCGATCGCCTCAGTTCCGAAAGTCATATAGGTCAATATCCCTTATTCCGACATATGGGAAACTTTTGGATAAGATCTTAACCAATAGAATACAGGAATATTTAAGCATTAATGCAAGGATGGCAGCGCTGTAGTGAGACCAGTACAAAGGGACGACAAACGTGCGACTACACACGTACGGTAAACTTTGCCCAGACAATGGTTTATCCAACAAAATATACACTGCAATTCTTAACGGGCCACATTTAACGCTCTGTCTACCAGTGGGGTCCGTAAGCATCTTTTGCGACATACCTAAGGGATCGTTGTCAAGGAGAACGATTGATATGCTATGACTTTGGTCTTTTTATTCATCTTATAACATTAGCACCTTTTTTTTAATTTATTTTGAATTATTGCATTTTTTTTTCAAAAATATAGCACCGACTACCAATGAGGTACGTACGGACCCCGGGAACAAAATGTATTAAATATTTTTCTATTTATGAATAGTTTATGATTTTGCGCTTGAACTGTTTCGCTGTTACATTACAAGACATTTTCTTTTATGAGCTTATTGTAGACCATTCTTCGACACTTTAATATCGTGTAAAGTAACACAAGAAAACCTTTGATTCTAGCTGCGTGATATGTTTTAGAACTGCAGATTTTCGAAACTACAATATCCAGCTTGTGGGACAATAATACATTCTTCCTGGTTGACTGAGAGCCCGGTTGTGTTCACTAGTGAAAGATTCCTGTCTTCGAAGAATTACTTTTGAAGCGCGAGTTTATGGTAACGGAATGTATATGCACACCGACATACTTTTCTCATCTATATCTTCAATTTTAGGTACATAAGGAACCTTACGCTTTGTTATTGGATAGGGGTTTGGCTTCTATTATTTTTCCGTCTTATGGTTATTCAGAAAATTGACGTATCTGGTGATATGTTCAAGTTTTGCTTAATACTACATTCACAACTTGAACGAATGCCAATTGATTTATCATGAGTGAGTTGAATTTCCCACGTACCAAACAATGAGTGGGAAAACACTGAAATAAATGAATAGAGGACTTTCGAAAATGAAATGATTTGGTATTTCGAACTAATGGTTCAGTCGTATGGACAACTAGTAGAATGAGATGTTTTGCGTCAGCAGTCTGGTCCATCTCCTAGGAGTTCGGTTTTCCCATATTGTAACAGCAATTCGATTGTTTCATCTTAAATGTTTTTGATTCAAAGAAATGTGTAAAATACAACAGAAAACTGGAATGATATAGTAAGAATAATCGAAGGTGAATCATGGAAAAACATGGACACCGAAAAAATAGACATAGTTGATAGAGATCTTCTATCGCAGATTAGTGTATTATCCTTTACTAAGAAAGTAAAGATGGTAATTCTACGTTCGAGATCCAGTCATACTCATTCTAAAATTGTCAATATCAGAACGTACAAAAGCACAAGATGTTAGTTTACAGCAATAGTGCAGGTGGCATAAACAATGACAACCAAACGATTAGATACTACAGTGTCCATTGAGTGAGAAGGTAATGGTTATCAGTCGTCAACTTGGATTAACGAAGCGCTCCAGCCAGGGACGCGTAATCACAGACGCCGAATTTTTCACTGACCACGTTACACGCATTCAAGTTCATTAGCGACAACTGACGGCGGAAAACGCACTCGTGTCTCCTACCCACGATGCACATGTACTCACAGCACCACTTCATACACCCGCAACTACTCAATAGTATGATTCCCCATGATTGGATCCGTACTCAAACCCCTTTAATCCAGCGCGTTTTCCTATACCTGCAGCAGCATAGCTCCATGTAACGGCCGTTTCTGTAAGGTTCTCGAGGCGGTATTTCGCACGCTATCCAGTTATGAGAAATGTCAAAACCAAATAACGTATTTTTTGTTACAATACGGATTCCACAAAGATATTGATTTTGTAGCGCGTTTTATCAGAATTGTAGCGCGCCGACGGTCAGAGAGAAGTAGTTCAGAAATCACTCCTTCTATGTCATTAGACCATAAAACACGTATTTTTATTAATTTCTCTTCAATGTGATAATAAAAAATGGAGACGCGTTGATG
This sequence comes from Laupala kohalensis, assembly GCA_002313205.1. NCBI lineage: Eukaryota > Metazoa > Arthropoda > Insecta > Orthoptera > Trigonidiidae > Laupala > Laupala kohalensis. Next base: position 148,583 of record NNCF01127125.1, on the reverse strand, counting down.
AGGAATATTTACATTTTGATAAGAACACAAACATTGGTATTGCAAAAGGTCTGGTTTTAAATAATTTCAAATTTTATTTCATAGAAAGAAAGAAGGTGTGTATTGTAAGAGTTTAGAAAAGGAAATGTATCTTCTGATATTAGTTGAAGAAATTAGTTCATGGAGTCAGAAATGTTGTCATTATTTTCCCAGTAAATGAAGAAACAATATTTTTATATTCTTAGAACTGAGACACTTCAATTAAAAGAAAAACTAGATGCTTGCTCTTGATTTGGATAACTTAATTACAGATATCTTCCTCGCAGTATTTCTTCGACCCCATTCGCTTAAACAATTCATATGGTTAAGTGGAAGGTGTTATGGCCTCACCATGTCATTGATAAGATATAATATAAATATATCTAAATAATGACTCTAAACAGTCCCCAAATTTAACACTGGAGGACAAAATAGACTAATATTGTATAGGAAGGGAGTAGGACAAATGGAGGATAAGGTCAATAATAAAAAACTTTTTGAGCCACGAAAATGACGAATTGAAAGGAAATGAATAAGACTCGTTATTGTTCATGAGACCGGAGCAAATACTGGAAAGTAAATAAATAAACAGGTCATCCTGCTGATCCATCCTCGCAGCCATCGCGTCCTCACTCCATCCCACACCGCCCCTGGCACAATGCCGTATCCTCGCCATGAGGATCTCCTCAGGGGCAACAAGAGAGAGACAGAGAGATCGGTCTCCAGACGCAACCAATTACTCGCAGCATCCACCCACCCACCCACCCACCCAATGTGCTTGCGATGCTGTTTATTTATAATTCCAACGCAAAGTAGACTAACAAACGAGCGATGCGAGGCAGGGAAGGGAACTTGATTTCACGATTTATGACGAAAGTTAACGTATGTCTTCCTTTTCACATTAAGTATCATTTGTTCTGTAAAATATTGCTTTATTCGATATGTAAGAACGAGGAACTCTTTTTAAAATTGATACAGCCATTTGTGTTAGTTATTCCTTATTTCATTCCGTAATCACATGGTATTAACAAGGGAAATTAAATACAAGAAGTCATCTTTAATATTATTGTTCTTTATTTATTAGAAATTTTGTATATCACTCAATAATTTCATTTTTATTACTCTCACTCAATCATCTCATCACCCATCTTCATCACAATCATCATCTTCACAGCAATTTCTCGTCATATGTGGATGACACCGTGATTTCTTGAGATATATAGCGGTAATAACATGTAATGCGTCATACGATACTGCTAGGAAAAGTCAAAGGATAACAACAAAATCAAAAATGATACTTTTCCAGGAAGAAATATTCTCAATACTTACTTAAAAGTTGTACTACGCCCGTAAAATTTAGAATTCTTTCTCATGCCAAAAATGCTTTGCATTTATTCCGAAGAGCAACATATCGCTATAACATAATTAATTCAATTTTTAAAAGTCATTAACCTCTGTATAATCTGATAGATTGTTGTAAATAATGTTGTACGTTATTTTTACGAACAGTAATTCGGAAATCCCACTCAACTTCCTCTTGTAATTTTAAGGATTAAAATAATTACAAAGTCTTAAAATAGTTGACTCTTTTGAATAGTTTTTATGACTCCATTCCCTTATGAATAGTTCGTGATTTATAGTGAAGTCAACAGAATTTTCACTGCATAACGCTAATCTAACTTCATGGTTTAAATTATATTCTAATATTCTTTAGACGCGTCATTTCACATGAAACCAGATTATCTTACTGAAACAAACTTCAATAAAATACATGAAAATAAAGCATCTTAGAAAGAAAAAAATGAAACAGATTACACATAAAAATAGTCAAAATATTAATAAATTGAAATTTTGTCTTAATTGCAATATACATTAAATTAATTATATTCTCAAAAACCTTTTTAACAGTGGAGTGATTGGAAAAGGTGTACGAGATATTATGAACTGTTAAGAAATATAACTCCACTTCAACGATCATTTAATTTTTGTTGTTGTTAGAGCATATATCCTTCCATAACTGAAAACGAAAATGTAATACTTTTGAGAATATAATTTGCCAAATAAAACACATAAAATCACAAGCTGAGCTCGAAATTAAATTTTTTATCGAACCAACCAGAGTTATTATAAAGTATTTTAATCTATAACGGCGAGTTTCTCAAATATCCATAATATTAATTCCATTAAAGTAAATAATACTTTACTTCTTATATTTGCTATACAAATCTACAAAATTATCAGATATCTCTATACAAATAACGATTAATTCTGTAATCCTCAGGAATTTAATACTCCTATTTCATAATTGTAGTTTTCAATAATAATTCATGGTCAAAATGTTTGAAAACTGCGCATGACTACGTTGTGATAATTTACATTAAGCTAATTTTCTGCATAGATTAAGCGAGCTACTCTATCAAATTAAAAAAATATGTGGCCAAAAAAACCGGAGCAAAACTCGGGCCTGGATAAGATTTAAGAAGTGTTCTTAACAGAAATAGTCAAAACAAAATATTGTTAGGATTAAACAAACTAATACTCTTGATCATAATATGACTAATATGTAGGATGATCAATTATGAACCAGCATTACATAAATATAAATTTTCTTTTCAAAATTTTGAGATGAATCTGCTGTTTAACATACTTTGACACATCACCTAATTTCAATAGATGCCTCTCAATCTATTAATAACTGTCCCTCTCATTTCACAGAAAGGCGCTACTCCAGAGCAATCCCCTCAAAAGCTATATCACGAAAACAGACTAATGTGGAGAATTTTAAGGAATCCTACGATGATGAGAATTACCCTTTATAGCAACTCAAGTCTCGCCTCGGTTTAGCGTGTAAGTTATTTTATGTTAAAACCAATGGAACAAAAATAATAAATTGGCTGGATGAATCAATTTTAAACTATTTTCACCACTAAAAATTGATATGCTTCTAAAATATTTTGTTGTCATGTGATGAGTACCTGCAGGATTACGACTATTTTGAAGATTGGAATAATACCTAAACACGTCCCATTCGACAGAGAAATTGCTAACCAGAATGCATCAAGTAATCCTCGAAGAAAACAAATATTAGCTCATTGCTTCTTCTGGGTAACGTGTATTACAGATCGATTTATGAAAGGTACAGTTCGGTACATTTCATATCCGAAGCGATAAAGTATACAAATTGTTTTCTTGATTGTCGATGTTAGGTTTCCTCGCCTGTAGTATAGTAGTAACCATAGTAACTAAAGATTGATAGTAGCTATATTGTTCTCGGCTGTAATAAGCAGTGGGCAGGGTTCGAGACTGCTCCGTGTGGCGGTTTGCATTCATGCGCCTGAATGAGTAGTTCGTTGGTACGAGTGTAATGTACTATGTGTAGACGTGGAAACCCAGACATTGCCTCTACACTGTCGGCTTCATTTACGTGAATTCCAGTTGACGTTTTATGTTCTCCACGTTTCAATGTGTTTTTCTCCACAGTTAATCATAATTGGTTGATTAGTTCAGCCGTGAAAACGTAACAAATTCTTTTTTCTTTTTTTACATTTATAACTTTAGTAATGAAACATTGAAAATTATGTAGATCATCTCTACTAAAATTAACCCCATTGTTACTTATTGAAACGATACACTATTAAACATAAATTCCCAAAGAGTAACCATGATTTAACTACATTTCCCTTTCTTTTTCTTCCTAGACAAAAAGCAAAATAGATTCGTATCAATCTTCAACCGTTATACAATATACATTACTTTACTAATCCATAATCACCGGTTTATAACCTTTCTTAATGAACGTACAATTTTATGGACGAAGAAACGTTGAATTTCAACCAATTATTTTATCCTACATGAGCAGACTTCCGATACTTCGCCAGGAGCTAACGACTTCAAAGATGTTCGTGTCAACTTCCGGAATCGTCGTAACTCATTCTACCCTTGCGTGGAGAATAACTCGCGAGCAGTGATGCGTGCTGGTGACTGCGACACGCGAAGGAACATCTTAAGAGCGTGAGACGTTGTCGCTGTGTGTAGAGAAGGGATGTGGGATGCGCTAACGAGGCTGTGCGTTCATCGTGGCGGCGGTCGCGAGTGACGCAGAGCACTGGCGCACGAGAGCAGTGACGCAGTGAACTGCGCCAAGCCGCCGCAAGGAGCAGTGGCATCGCAAGAAAGCGTGCAAAAAGTGAGCAAGGAGTACGAGGAAAGGAAGAAACTAACCGGGTCGCTTGAGGTCGAGGTCGTTGTCGGAAGTGAGCGGGTTTGCGTACGTCTTTTGTTCGCCACGTCCCACTGGGACAGTGTGGGTTTAAATTATATGTCGACCTCAAGTTAAATGGGGTAGACGTATCTATACATATAAAAAGTATTATAATGAGAGTTACCAACTGATAAGGATTAGTAGTCAATAAATAAGGATTTGTTACTGCGGAACGGAAGTAAACGGTTTCAAAGTAAACGTAAAAGAATGAGGTAATTACGGTTCAACAAACATCCGAATGATAGAACTAAAAAACTAGTTCACGAAGAGAATTTCGTCCGATGAACCCATTGTCAATTTCTTCTTCGGTGTATTTACCTTCAGTGGAGCAGGTTTCATTAAGTAGGTTGTCAATATTTAAAATACCTTTCGTTAAAAGTAAGGTGTTGGTTGATTAAGAATGAAGACAAAATCATAAATAAACATAATAAATAGAGAAGGGAAATTACACTATATATTTATTGAGAAATAACATCCTAATAAGTTTTACAAGTCGAGAAATTATATTAACGTAGTCCACCTGAGCTCGTGAAGTATTATTTCCTCATTGCAACAATGATGAAGATAAAAGTTATCGTAAATGTTCTAAAACAGACTAAAATGAAACGGGTGTTTAAAAAGATCCTAAAAGACAACACACTGATTTATGTTGAAATTAACTTTTAAGGACAGGTATAGTAAAGTTTATTCTCGAATATACTAGCCAAAAGTCTTTACTGTAAATATTGGCTACTCCATGTATAATCATCAAAACAGATTAAACCCATGAGGTTACATAAATACTATTCAAATGTTTGACTATTCTATTTGTAGGGTTCACTTTAGTCAGTTGATTTCCCGATCAATGTGATTTTATCATTTGAATATTTCTACCATTTACCTATTGTAATATTATCTTAATTATTATAAATATGATTTAGAAGTGATGATAAGTGGAACTTCGGTATTAAATGTGTTTATGAATATTATGTGTTCGGAGGTTTCAACATGCCCTTATTTCTTCGGTTCCTCAATGACTATACCACGTATTTATTTTATCCATTTCTTCTTCACTACAAAAATATTTTCCTAATTTGTTTTCAAACTTCTCCGTGGAATTAATTAATCCAATTTTCGATAAAAACTTGTCGTCAATATTATTTCAATTATCTTCAGGATCAGATTTAGTTTCATAACTTTCTTGTACACTTTGAGGAACTTCTAAGTTCTCAATAAACCATATTCCCATTGTCGGTTAGTTTGATACTAATCATATCTATCTTTTCCACGAGACCTGAATTTCTCGTCATGAAAAACTTTAATATAATTTGTTGCAATGAGGCAACATAAATCAGTGTGTTGTCTTTTAGGATCTTTTTAAACACCCGTTTCATTTTAGTCTGTTTTAGAACATTTACGATAACTTTTATCTTCATCATTGTTGCAATGAGGCAATAATACTTCACGAGCTCAGGTGGACTACGTTAATATAATAAATACTAGCATGGGCGCATATGCATATTCCGCGTCAACGAGGGATAGACATTAGGTTAACACCTACCTTCCTGAAGGACCAATTAAAAGAATACACAGAAATTCTAATAACATATCCCTTTAATAAAATTAGTAAATAAGATAGTACACAATACACATGAAATATTAGAAATTCGATTCAAATAAGTTAATAAACAATACACACATGAAATATTAGTATTTGGATTCGGAAAAGATAAACAAATAAAATTTAAGTTTACACAAATACATTTTACATTGGTTTGGATAGTATATCTTTTTCTCTGGTATTAAATTACAATTTATGTTCAAACAAAAGAATACAGTTCTCTGCTTCATAGTTCAACGATATTCTTACAATGGCTCTGAGCAGGCTACACTTTGGCCAGCAATTATTCTACAAGTAATATAATTGCCTGGCCTCAAGTTCTCAGTCAAACGTTTCACTTCATATTTGTTGTAGGACGCAATGTCCTACCAATCTAGCCTGGTTGGAAACGAATCCGACCCTATTGTTTAACTGCGTGATTACGTGTATGCGTACATCACTAATTAACAGGTACTAAAACTAACAGGTACTAAAACTAACAGGTACTACAACTAACAGGTACTACAACTAACAGGTACTAAAACTAACAGGTACTAAAACTAACAGGTACTACAACTAACAGGTACTACAACTAACAGGTACTAAAACTAACAGGTACTACAACTAAAAGGTACTAAAACTAACAGGTACTAAAACTAACAGGTACTACAACTAACAGGTACTAAAACTAACAGGTACTACAACTAACAGGTACTACAACTAACAGGTACTAAAACACGTGATTACGTGTTTGCGTACCTGAGCGAAGACTAGAGCAGACTGACTGACGTCGAGTGAGCTGAGTTAAAACAACCATATTTTTTAACATAGTATAAGGCTTAAGACAAATGGGTTAAGTGACTTTCAACGAAGGGACATATGAATTCATCCAAAAGGAAAATTCGACATTGTCCAAGATTTCTAACACAAATTGGGACGATTATGGATGCATTAAAAGAAGCTGGAAACAAATAGTAGAAGCGAGGAAACGAAATAAGTAGAAGTGGAATTTTAAGGGGAAGAAGAAAATTTTGATAGAGTTATTAAGGAAAGATGTAACACCTGTATTTGGTAATAAAACCCTGGTATTATGAATATGGTACAGGGTCTGTAAAGATAACTAAGAAAATAAAATTTAAAAAAATATGTACATTCAAAGAAAAAATTTACATTATTAAACAAAATTACTGAAGAGTTAAATTCATCATATCTGATATGATTTTTTATAAACCTTCAAAAGTTATTGTATTACGATTAGAGAAATGAGAAGTTTATTATACATTTTTATTATAAAGAACATATATAGTGGTGATGAATGAAATTATATGTATTAAAGAATGATACCCGGAGAAGAATTCAAACCCAAATAACATAATTATTATCTTCCAAGTTTTATTTCAGTCTCTCTTATCGTTCCCTTTTTACGCTCTCTTACTCAGTTCCACTATGATACATTTCATACATCCGTCAACTTGAGTTTTGTACATCCTCTGATTATACAATTATCAGAGAAGTAGACAGACTTTTGCATTTTGAATGACAGTAACATATGACAAAAGAAATATTCGGTTTATGATACGCGTTTGTAATGCGGGTAGCATTATGTAGTTCTCGCTACCCCAGATCTCTATGCAACGTAGGTCCGCGAAGAGGTTTTGTCCCGACCGCTGTTGGACGGACTATGTGAAGAGCAACTTATCTTGGTGGCATTGTATCAATGTTCTTCCCTCAGTGGGTAAAAAGCATTCATACATCTTACATCCATACATGAAAGTCTAGAAACCTAGAAGAAAAGAGGATCGAGATGAAACTGGAGAGACCATTTATTATTCATCATTATTACATGTCTTTCTATAGTTAATGAAAGTAATATCACCATAAACATCAAAATTGAATCATTATTGCATAAATTCACAAAAACAAAAGTTTTCATGAAAATGAAATGGACTGAATTAGTTAAAAAATTTGAAATAGAATCTTGACCGACAATTTTCGTTATTATGCATGTCGTTTTTTTTTCTTATTGTTGATGAACATGATTACATGCTACATTGCAGTTCATCGTGGTTACATTTCATCATAAATAGTTGAAGAGTAAATCGTGCACAGCTTGACTCAAGATAGAAAATGGAATAACAACAGAAGAGATTTCTTTGAGAAAGGAAATGAAAAGATGTTGTGCGCTTCCCTAAATCTTCTTCCCTGTTGCCTGCCTGGCTCGAGATCTGAGTTGAGCGTCAGAAAATCCCTTCCCCTTCCTCTTCCTAACGCTTCCTTGGTATCTTCTCCCCTTGTGCGTGGAACAGNCGGCGGCTGCAGCGGCGGCGGAGGCGGCGGCAGCATCCACTTGCAGCGCGTCGATGTGTTGGAGGGCGAACGCCGCGCCGCGTGCAAACGCTCCTCACACCTCCTCTCGCACTCACAGTCATCACAGCTCCCTTCCTCCCTCCCTCCTGCAGGAAGTATGGCAGCTACAATCAAAAATAAATACGTGCAGGACAATGGCTTTACACTTTTTACACTCGCACATATGTACCATATATAAAAATATTGTAACCTTGAAAAATTTTAGTGTGAGATTTTGACGCAAATATCCGGTTACGAAAATTTTAATTCTTTTAAAATTCCATCCTTATAGTATTGATTCATACTGAACTGACGAGTTCTTTTTTCATATTTCATATTAGTATAGTATCTGCTTGATCACGAATATTTAGAACTTTAATGTAAATGATTTTTCAAAAAAAAATCAAGGAACATTTTTTAACATTCTCAAAACCGTCTATTTTTAATTTTTAAATAGATTCGGAATTGATGGGATGGTCCCTTGCTTGCTTCCGGAGAGTAAATTAGTTTTTTGTTTTGTTTTTTCCTCCGCGTGGTCATACGCAGTTTGTACTGTTTTTTGACAATAAATTTATAGATTATATTAAGAAGGAGTCTTTTGCTTTACAATTTCATATAGACCCAGTAAAATAAAATATTTCTTCTGCACATTTGCATCAAATTACTACTTTTACTACTTACTACTTACTAGTTTTAAAAATCCTTCCACAAAGAAAAGGAACAATTCAGTTTTGTAAAGCAGAAACCAAAAGCATAAGAAAGGTATAATTGAAGGGAGAAGCGAAAACTGACATCTAAGCGAAACAATGCAACTAGGTAATTCATGTTTGCTAGGAAATACATGTTTTAACCAAATAATATGTATTATATTTTTCCTGTCAACATTTATGTAAAATATTTCTTTTTATTTTTCATTCAATCAGATTTTTTTCCATGTTTTACTACAATATGTCTTCAATTCATTCATTATCTAGATAATAAAAGTTTAAATTTATTATTTAATATAAAATAATGTTGATTAAACTGCTCATTCAATTTCCAATCTATATTATTTCACAAAATGTCTACTAACATAAATATAGTTTAATTCTAAAATATTCTAATTTATTAAGAATGTTGAAAGAATTCAGTACAATTATTTTGGGTGACAGAATACATTACTAAAGGTTTTAGTGAATATTCTTTGAATCCATGACACATATTCATGGGCAAAATATTTTTGAATTCTTGAAAACCTTTTTTATTTTACATGTAGCTTTTCTGTGAATTTATGGGAGATACGGATACTTGTGACATGATACATACATCAAATATCGTCTGAAATGGTGCAGCACGCTTCAATATTTGGCGTAGATTTAATCGAACGGTACTAAGAAATATAATAAAACTGGAACTCTTCAAATAAATATGTGATTTGGAGATGGATGGTCTTCAACTTCAGTAAAATAGTTATTGGAAATGAGTAACCTTAAATTAATGAGTTTTTGAAAAGTATCAACATAAAGATGAATTTTCCAAAAGGAAGAGAAGCCCACGAGCCAGCAATGACGCTTAAGGGATGTGGTGGACGAACAGTCAGTTGATCATATGAAGTAGCAGTGGTTGTGCACCATATACAGCTACTTGATCATTCTACTGATTATATAATTAGTATGATCAAGTAGATTGTTTTAACTGAACACGCCAACAATCATTCTGACCGCGGCACAGTTGATTAAGATGGTGGTTGAATGGCAGGTAGCAAAGGTTGTGAGCTGGTGTCGGTGGCGACATGAGATGATGCAGAGGAGGAAACAGGTACCAAAGAGATGTCGAGAGCTGCAGAGCGATGAGCAGTCAGCAAAGATACGAGAGGGAACGAGACAAGCCGTTGCAACGACGGAAAGGGACGCGAGAGGGTGGTCTTATTTCGCGTAACGAGACGCGTCTTTTCCCACCGCCTCAAGTGCTTGACCTGTGACCTGCTTATATTGGGAGCTTCCACCCTTAATTATCGCTATACTCCCTCGTCACTTCTCTTTCGACTTTTTCATGCTCAGGTTATCTTTCTCGATTTTCATTCTCTCCTCTTTCTAGAATGTAAGACTTCATGAGAATACAAAGTGGGACAATACAACGTAAAATACCACGGTAATGCTTAAAGATCCTTCATATTTATGAAGAAATGAAGGTATAGTTTAAACTATATTGTAATGTTTCTTTTTGGAATGTTAAAATAAACCAAAATTTTTTCAGTGTCACCTTTTGCTAGTTAATTCTGGGTTGTAAATGACGAAAATTATTTTATTGATTAACTTATATTCTAGTAAGGCATTTTACATCTTTATTTTATTTTACAGTTCAAAAATTTATATTCATAAAGATATTTATGTTTTATCGTTTCAGATAACACATTTGCGCAAATAATTTACCAGTCAAAACAATGACTGTATTTTGCGAGGAAATGTATTTTGATGTACTCTTTTGTATTTTTATCTGTCTTTCCCACTGAGACGTTCTCTCTCCCTTAAGGATTGCTTCTTCTGACGTCTATCCGACCAGGCGTTTCCCGTAGACCTTCGCGCGACCGCTTCTTCCTCATTTTATCTCTGCCACTGCCGACACGTTTGACCCTGGCTCCCCCTCTTCTCCTGGACGATGAAAGAAGAGGAAAACTCGAGCCGTCTTCAACCTCCAACGCTGTCGATGGTAACCCATGATCCCTGTGTTTTTTCGTCCCCGGAGACTAGAGCTAAGGAGACACAACTCTCCAACCATCTTAAAAAGGAGACATCCTCACTGCAAAAGAATCGAATAAAAAACATGCCATTTGTATGATTAATTTTTTCTCTATTCACGATATCTTGTTTGTTGAACCTCGTATTCTGATATATATA
>NNCF01127125.1:82229-127452 GCA_002313205.1 Laupala kohalensis | reverse complement strand
GGAGTAAACGTTTGCAAAATATACGCAACGGGAAATACGTGGACTAACTGCGTTAACTAAGATTCGGAATGCGTAACACAATTTGCTTAATTGGGAATTAAGATTGTCAATGTGACAATTCCATTTGAGGTTGTCTTGAATATGCAGACCTATGAATTTTGTATTCGTCACAGTTTTTAATTGTGTTCCGTTGAAAGAAGAAGAAACCTGGTGTAAAGATTTTGTATTACTATTGTGAAATGACATAGACACAGTTTTGTCAGTGTTTACAATGAGACGATTTGTATGGAACCAAGTCGAAAGGTTAGACAAATTCTTTTTGAGCGTTGGCATGTTTCCATAGTAAATTAGTGTCATCAGCAAAAAGAATCATTTTTCAATCTGATGTGAATGATGACATGTCGTTCATGAACAATGAAAAGAGTATAGGACCGAGAATTGAACCTTGGGGTACTCCGCAAGTAAGTGGCTTTGTTTCTGAAAGACAACATTCAAGTATTTTTTTTTAGTATAGGATATTTCGACGTGTTGATATCTATCTTTTAAATAAGATGTTAGCCATTGATGTGGAAGTCCATGAATTCCTAAAGAATGCAATTTGGAAAGAAGAATTCCGTGATCGATGACATCGAATGCTTTGGATAAGTCAAGAAAAACACCTGAGGATTTTCTTCATGGTCAAGAGATGTGATAACATCGTTTAAGAAGGAAAAAATATGCCGCTTGTAGTGGAAAAGGATTTCCTAAAACCGTGTTGATCGTCAGAGAGAATGTTATTTTTTGATAAAAAATCTAAAAGACGCTTATAGAAGAATTTTTCTAGGATTTTTGAGAAAGTGGATAGTAGAGATATTGGTCGTAATTTTCAATATTAAGTTTGTTTCAATTCATTTTTACTACATATTTCAGTTCATAGTTAATTGATTACTGCAATATTCTTAGAATTCTATTCCTCAAAATTCGTAAGTTTATACCATATTTGATTTACAATCGTATTCCCAATGTCCTTGTTTATTACGTAGCTTTAATAGCTTCACATGTTACTAGTATGTTTAAAAAAATCTTGTAATTTATAGGCTTATTTCAATGTGAGTGGAACGTATCGATTTTATATCTGATATCGTCCCAAGTATTGATTGTTCTATATTAGCTTCAATTGTTAATATTCACGTGTTCAAAATACTAACTTCACAATTCAATCGCGAATAATAACTGAATTACTTCGTGTAAGACAAGAAATTTGAAAATAAATTAATGGTTTAAAAGACGGTTTTATTAGTAAATTTCTTTATAAGCTTATTCCGATTTATTAAAAATTGTAGGAATCCATTGCGTGAACGTTTGTTCATATCTCTGTTAGTTGTTTGCATAAATACAAGAGTGGGACACAATGTGTTTTAAAATCAATCCGTTCAATTCACGTCAATCCACTGCTGGATACGTGGAGCCTCCAGACATTTTAAAAAGCGTCCCGCACTCTTATTCACGCAAAGTACTAAATATACTTAAAGTGTGAGCAAACGTTCGTACAATGCTATTTTTAATCAATCGGAATAAGCTTATAAAGAAATATCGTTTTGCTGCTTAGGGTATTAATCAAAAGGCGTGTTTTTTAGTGTTTTGAACTATGAATTGATTTTTAATTTTGTAAACGTTCATATTTTTTAAGGATTAATACATTATTTTGACAAGTATTTTCTCGGCACAATGATATAATATTTATTTTAATTTATTTAAATGGTGAATTATTCAATCTATGAAAAAGTAAATCATTGTTTTGAGAGTCATCTTGAGTTTTGTCACATTTTTGTGAGAGAATGGCTCCCTCACCAACTTCAGCATAAGAAAACTCTGGAAATCGGGGTATGAAGAACGAGAAAACGAAAAGACGGAGGAACAGTCAAACGTTCAATGAAAAACTAACACTACTTCCACGATGTTTGCTGTTGCACGACGTCACGGCTGTGGAATGTGCGTTGGCGAGGTCATGGAAGAAGAATCCAGAAATTGGAACGTAAATTCAGATGAAATGTACTATTTAAGTAAGGAATAGAACGTTTCAGCAGGAGACTTCAGCTGAGATTTAATTCTTAGGGATTTAAGGAGGAATGTAGGGATGTCATTCGAAGGCAATTGTCAACTACCTTCTACCAATAATACTGAAATTTAAAAAACCCAGTTGTCTTTTCTTGCTAATTTATAGATTAATAAATGAATATCATACGATTCACTCTGTTGTATTGACGAAGATGTAAACTAAATTCCATGAAAAGCAGTAATAGTTGTTTCTTAAATAACAACACCTTCTGTTTCTATTTGCGAGGATGGGTCTTAGAGCAGCTACGTTGTAGTGTCTCATAGCAAATCAGTCATTACTTTTGGAAGAAATGTCTTTAGAATTACGATTATGTCAAATATAGACATAATGAAATAAGTATAATGTGCAAATTATAGGAAATACTAATTAAATAGATGTGGGATATTTTTGTAATTTAATTTGATGTTCGATTTTACGTTTGCTGATAGTACAAAATAATTATAAAATCTAGCAAACATTATTGTCCATCCTGCTTGTGCCCCACCCAATCCTGAAAATTTGAAATTACACCTTTGAAGTTATGAGTAGAGTCCAATAGGGAACTAGTTCTGTGGAATCCATCTTCTAAGAGATCATAGTAATAGTCATGATAATTCAGGTAAATAACTATTTGATATTCTTGTGTCATTAGTTTTTAATCTTCTAACCTTATCTCCTTATTTCAATTCCAAAAGAGAAGAGAAGTAAAAGGAAAAAGAATATTTTCTTGGAAAATAACATATTAAATGAACCAAGAAATTCAATTTACTCCCATTCTTTTATTATTATCTTCACATTGTGCATTCTTCACAGAAATTTAAAAGCTATGTAACATTCGAATATGACTGAATTTCTCGTGGCCATATTTCTTTTTCCATTAATTTGGATATTCCGCGTAAAAAAGGCGTGTCAAAATGCATTCGTTCTTAAACTTGATGACTTCTTACAGGAAAGAGATTTGTAATATTTTCTCTTTTAAATTTTCACGAAGATCCATATCTCCAGAAATAATTAGAATAAAAGGTTAAAGGCTATTGTTGGTAGTTGTGGAGACAATAAGATGGTGTATGAAAGTATTTTCTTTCAGGTTGCACTACAAGACTGAACAAATGTCAAACAAAAGAAACCCAATAAGGTATTATGTGCGCGTTGACTGAAGTCAAGTTGCCGACTATTCTCGGAACTTGGAAATATTCTACTTGGAAATAAGTAGTTCTCATTAATTAATAATTAATTCTCCTGATTTTTTACATTGGATGAGGACAATTATTTTGTGATTTTTAAACCTGATAATTAATTTAGACTCGTTTGACTCCTTCTTTGACAAGGATCGCATTGTCTTCAGTCACGTAATGCTGCTGTCATTTCCGTTAGAACAGTATTTCCCTCATTTTGGTGAATTATTCTTGTAAATGCCCCGTAAGGTATGAAAATGTAAACATCATTGCGTTCGTATTTCCATTTGCTGTGTTTTAGTATGTTTTTCTCGCTATGTTAAGCCGGTGCTTTCGTCAGAATATTAAGAAAACATAAGCCCGCGAAAGTCACTCCATACAAGCCCATAGTGTTTTAAAGTCAAATAATTCAAACTTTTTCGCCGTAAGGGCATAAAAATTCTTCACCACACGATAGAGAATGGCTAAAACTATCATTTAAAACGTTTTTGGGGGGTACTTAAGCTTCTGACGTACATAATACCTTAAATTAATTCCGAGATTTTTATATATGTTCAAAAACTTTCCGTTCTTCCTTTGTATCACAAAAACATTTATTAAAACTATATATTTATTTGTCTAATTTTAAGCAAAATTTTTAGTAAACACAAAATTACCAAGATGAAATTTTGTAGTCAAACTTCTTTTACCAAGTCTTGATATTTCAGGAATAGGTAGGAGTACAATTTATTCGAAGTTAAATAAAACGGGTGCACGCGCGTATTATATGCTGAGTTGGTTAATTCACCCTTTTTACATAACACTGACTTATGACAATTCCAAGTTCACTTTACGCTGTGTCGCATATGATGTAAGCAACGTGGGTCAATTTGTGATATGATTTTTCCCCCGTCAATACGAGATGATTCAATTTTTGGACCATTTTGTCGTAAATCCATGGAAATGTAATATTATTTCATATGCAAATAAATTAACTGTCTATTTTCAAAGTTCACTATGTTTACTAACAATTTCTGATTTCCACATTCACAGCAGTAAAAAAATACTATTATAACGACTTAAACAAAAATATTTCATAAAATGGAATGTGGCATCACCAACTGGTCTGAATATTGAAAAGGGTAACAAAAAATCTTAAGTGTTATAGATTCAAGTATAAGGTAGACAAATTTTGAGGAACGAATGCACACAATAGATATTAAATTATTAGGCACATAATATATATTTATAAAATTGAGTACTCTTGCTTAGCCATAATGGAGATGTGATGGTGAAGTGATTTAGATTCGAATAAGTAAATACGATTATCGACCAGAACATAATCTGAGGGGAGGCAAATAATGTTCGTCTACTGGGTGACATCGTGGGAATAAAAACTAAACGACAGATGTGAAGTTAAACACTCAAATTAATTTCGACTCGATGTTACACAATGTGTCTGAATATTTAAGAAATAATCCCTATGTTGATCCATGGGCGGTTGAAAAATATGAATACTATCCAGTATCCAGTCATGTAAATTGATGAATACCTTCCACCAATCAGTTTTGATTGAACGAAAAGTTACATGTAAAACACACCGTGAAGAAAGTGAGAAATTTTATATTTGGATTCGATAAGAATGAATGACGCTCACATCTGTGTTTTCATATATTACTTGTTCTATAAATCAAGGAATGTTGGTGGACCAAGCTTGCTTTTAATTCTTCAGTTTTTGTCATTTATACTACTTCTAAAATGGGATTATAGTAGTTTTTTAATATATTTGCCATTGGAAACAACTTCCTTCAATAGATGATCAAAAATCGAAATGACTTCTTCTTCTCCGCCCTTATTAATCCTGTGGTAGACAGGGTCGGCGTAGATGGGGACGGTAGATGTGGAGATACTTCATTTGGGGACTTGACTGGGGAATTTCAGGGTTCCGGATGCCCTTCCTGTCGCACCTCCCCGGGGGCGTGTGATTAATGAATGATGAGGGGGTGAATGATGATGAGTGAATGTTGAGGTGGAATGATAGGTAGGTAAAGCGGGAGAACCCCGAGAAACCCCGCCGCGAACACCGCTTCGTCCACCACTTCGAATTCTACTTGGATCGGGTCGGGTTTGAACCCGCGTCCCGAGAGGTAGAAGGCGAGTGCCCCAAAAATCGAAATTTCTTCACAGTTTCTTTTCTGCGGACCAGTTGTAGGTAATCAGTACACTAACGTATGATGAAAGAGAGGACCGAAAACAGTTTCGTGATTCACCCGTTATATCCCGGAAAAAAAGATAAATATCTTTCTGAAAAAATATAATGGAAAATTTCTTACAAAGTAAACAAAATTCTGACATTCTTGCTTCAAAAATCAGTGTATTTTTTTAAATAAAATTTTTCTCCACAAGAGGTGATGCTAATCATTATTTTAACGGCCAGTGAAGTACGTTTTTGTATAGTTCAAATAAAAATATGTCCAACAATTCTTTTTATTTATACCAATAGCATATATTTTAGTAATTTATTTCTAAATGCAACAGTACTAGTTCTAATTCGTTTGCCCATGTTCTTTCTTTTATATTCTTTACGTGATGAAATCCTACTGCATTAGTAAATGCTAAGTATCTCCACAATGAACATTCTTATCATAACCTAATAAAATCCCAGGTGACATCGCAAAGTATCAATCAAGTATTAAATCAATGGTAGTGTACTTAGAAAAGCATCTTTATAAAACACTCACAAAATCCTAAAATACGCTCAAAGAGTTTATCTAATTTACGAAAATTAATTTTATACCAACCGTTAAACAAATCTATAATAATTTGATAGATCTTTATCAAACTGAGTGAAAATGTGCAAAGTACTCTAGTACGCTATTATATACGCTGTTTTAATTATTTAGCAATTACTTACGACGGATTATTCATACCTGTAGTGTTTCGTTGTTTTTTAATCGTTTTTTTCATTTTGAGCCTTATTTTACCCAATTTCTCCGTTTTGAAATCAGAATTTCTGAAAATCCTTTATTGGCGACTCTTGACAATATAAAAACAAAATCCGGTCAAAATTCAAGATCATATAATTTTTCCTGTGTTGATGAATAAGTGATAAGTGTGAGTGAGTGAGTTAGTCACTCAAGAAATGCCGCTTAACTGTAGAGATGCTTGCTCTCTTTATTTATTCTTTGAATTTTATTTGATCAAACTTAATGAAAACTAAATTTGCCAAAACCTTTGAAATTCCATTAATTCTCAGTTCATCGAAGAAGATTGTAAAATAGACTAATAGAAATAAACAACCCATAAGAGAAATCAAAAATTCTGAAGAACATAAGGCACAAGCGAAGCAGAGGGAGTGAGGAGGTTCTATGAAGTCGAGCAGACGCTCTAGTGCCAAGTTGAACGAACGTCCCTCGTGATGAGCTTTACGTGCAAGCCTTGCATCCGTTCCCAAGGGAGCGCCGAGAGACGGAAGCGCCTAGGATGGGAAGGGAACTAACGAGACAGTGTGCAGGGCAGTCAGTCCCTCCGTAGTGAGGGGCAGTGCTCTTCCGGGCAGTGAGCGGGAACAATACGGATGAGATGAGCATGGGGGAATCCCCACTTCCCAAAATGCGGATTTGCTCGAGAGCGGAATTCTCTTTGCGGTGGAGATGAAGTCTCTCTTTTCCATTTGGAATAAACACGGAAAGTCCCTAAGTTTGAATCACAATGATGTACGTTTGGTTGAAAGAGATATGTGGTGGATCAGTAGCAGGTGCAGCAACGTCAAAACGCCACTGATATTCCATCCATTTTCCCATTTATACACATATGGCGATTCATATAATGTGATACCTCACTTTATAATATTTTCATTTCGGCTACCGTTAGTTTTTTCCGCAAACAATTTTTCGTTTTCATCCGTTCCCTCGAATTTTGTGGGTTTGTCAGCGTAACCTTGCTGATATTTTTTTAAAATAAAGAGAGATCCACTCGTTCCTCTGCTCATTGTAGTGATACTTCTCGTTGTACGAGTACCAATCACCCTGAACATCTAGTTAAACTACTTCATTAGTTTCTAGTGTTTTGGGACCTATTTTTATTGCAAATGCTAGTATCGCACTATTAGCATTTTACCCGCTCTCTCAAAGTTACTAGAAAAAATTGCCCGCAAGTAAATAGAAGATTTTCTTTTACCTTATAATATAATGAATGAATGTCAATCGGGTTTTCGAACAGGCAAAAGGCACTGGAACAGTCCTATTAAGCGTTATCGAAGATGTTCGTAATGCAACTGATCAGGAAAAATTACTGTTTTAGTTCTTCTTGACTTTAGTAAAACCTTCGATTCGATCGATCATGATATTCCTCTTGCAAAATTAAGGTCACTAGTATTTGCAATGCCGACTGTAAATTGGTCCTCGGAATATTTAACAAACCGTAAACATATGGTCGTAACTAATAACAAAAAAATCGGTAGTCCTCCAGACAAAAAGAGGTTGTGCACAAGGAAGCGTTCTCGACCCTCTAGCTTTTCTGTTCTACAGATCTCGAATCGCTTCATGCGTTGGCTACATCGTTAGGTCTTCTCTTAAATCCCTCTAAATCACAATGTATTCTCCTTGATTCAACGCATTCTATCAAAAAAATTACAAACGTACAATAACCTGACATCATAGTGGACCAAACACCAATAACATGGCGTAAATTAGAAATAGCTCAAAATGCATGCATTCGTTTTATTTTCGACTTAAGGAAGTATGATCATGTTTCAGAATTCTATGAAAAATCTGATATTCTCCTACTTGAGAAACGACGCTCGTTACATATGTTACTCCTTCTGTATACGATCCTCAATAGCGACCATTTAAAAAAATTAGCTGAAGGTTTCCAATTTTTGAAATTAAAACGCGCGCGAGACTCATTCCTTCTCACGATCCCAAAACATAACACAACTCTTTTCATTAAATCATTTACAATACGGTCCATCGGAGCTTGGAACAAATTACCAACTCAAATTAAATCTCTTCCTTCATTCTCTTCGTAAAAGCGACATCTATCCATGTGTTGCAACATAATTCACTTTAGTCACTTTACAATACACTTTCTTCGTCTTCCCGCTTCTTACCCTCTCTTCTTCCTCACTCATTTTCTGTCCCTAATACTTCTTTCACTTTCACTTCCCAATATTTCACTTTCTTCTCTTACCAACCCCCATAACCCTTCTCATCCGTTTAATGTTATGTTTTATGTGAAATGTATTTATGTCTTATGTACTATGTAAAAATAGTAAAAAAAATTGAAATTGGTGCAGCGTAAAATTGTATTTTCTTTCTCACCGTGTTGAATTTGTACATAGATATTTTTTTATACATCAACAATTAGTTATACATATTATTATGTTAAATTTATAATTAGAATTAGTCATTTTTATATTTTTAGTACACAAATTTTACGTTTTTAAATATATTTATTTGTTTTTTAAGTCTAGTTGAACAGTATTCTCTTCTGCTTTTTGTGTTTCATTTATTCGTACAATGATGTTTCCTTTATTTTTTGAACTCTCAAATTCACTCGTTTTTAGAAATTCCAATTATCTTGATGTTTATATTGTAAATTTTCCAATGTGTGTATCATATTATTATGGTAATTGTTGTATTGTAACATTAACCTGTTCGGCCCCAAGTCACCTTCATGATTGAGGGTTTTGCTGGGTTTTTCCTCAATCGCTGAAGGTTTCCCGGGATGGTCACTTGCTTTGCTTTCTCATACTTAAATGTTAACGTTACCCCTCCCTAATTTTTCTACTTCTGTGTAAATTGTTTTTTTTTCTTCTTACGTAGTCAGATAGTAGAGCAGATCCCATGGTCTGAATCTCGCCACTAAATAAAGACATTTAATTATTATTATTATTATTATTATTATTATTATTAATACTTCAATTGCATGTAAGTGATTACAGCTTATTAATTGAAAAATGTTTATTTCACGTTTTTTAGTTTTGAAATGTACGAAATTACCAAAAAAATCATGTATTCTAATTTCATTGTCCCAGTTAAGTGCTTTTTAAGTTTTCCTCACTAAAAAGTTATCAACTGGATGAAGGGCGCACATTCCCAAACATTTCAGATAATGGAGTTGAAAGTGTTTGCTCTTCCACAAATTACAAGGTTCTAGAAACTTGATCGTTGACCCAAAATAAATTTCATTTTTATGAATTAGTCACAAAATATAATAGTATAAAAATATATAATTACGCCATGCTGTTCAGGAGAAAGGCGGTTAAAAACAACGTTCACACAAGTAACTATTTATGGAAATAAAGCCTCTCACGTCCGCTTACAAAAACAATTCTACCATTTCGAAAAAATGTTACGATTGGAACTTTGAGGTAGACCATAGAGAAGCTATTTAAATGTTAACCTAAAAAGGACTCTACCTCTACGACCCCTTCTTCCAGCTACTTCCTCAACCTCTAACTTTTCGTTCCATGATGTTACCAAAGAAAGTATTCAGAATAAGTAGTCTATCCACGAAAGCGTGGAACACGATCAAGAGGGATTGTTTAATGTTAATTTATTCTTTACATTAGTATTTTAGGTTCATTTTATTTTAATTTCGTATTTTATATAATATATAATTTCATATAATTATTTTACATAATTTCTTATTTTATATAATTGTGTTCAACTATATATTTATTCTCCGCGTTTCTTGAATATTTTGTACTGAATTAACGTTGTTGTGAATTTAATGACTTTTGAAAGGCAGTTATGTATGTCTGATTAGCTGACAAATATTCTCGATGCATCCTATAAGCCTCATATTCAAGACATTATCCACTCATTCTCCTTCTGTGCCAAGTTTTCAGCGCGAAATAATTGATTACGTCCCTAATGGTTTCGATGAAATTTACAAGAATTATGTGTTTTATGATAAATAAGTATCTAAAATGGATTCATTTCCTTAAAGGATCATTTTATTTTTTCAGACGGAACTCGACGGACACGTAAAAGCAACTCGTCAAACTGCTCATCTCATAAACGAATCAATAAATTTTGATGAAATCCCCAGCGTATATCACCTACGGAGTACAACAGCAATTTTTATTTTGCGTGAATCAATATATGCACGAAAAGCGTAATTTCCAACAAATGGTATGTATAACCATATTACCAAATTACTGGGTAAGTAACGTATATTATTTTCATTTAAGTAAGCTTAGTCATATATTAAAGAAATTAGGTGTGGAATGTTAGTTAACAATAACACTCGATTTTGTTCTCCTTACTGTAGTTCGTTTTTATTTTGTTCGTAGTTCAACGCTCTTACGCATTGCTGTACATTCATCAAGTGTTCCTTATTTACGAACAAATCCTCTAGATATTGTTTTAAGTTTCATAAGTTCAAGTTGAATGCTTGTCCTGCAAAAAAGCAGGAGCTGTATGCGCAGAAGAGAGGCTATTCTTTTCTCATAAAACGTGATTAAAATTTCTGATAACAGCGATATTACAACATGGCGTATGACATAATAATTACAAAACCCGCAACCGCTATGTAATTAGAAATATATTTGTAGAATAGTTGCGGCTAAAAAGCTTCTTGTCTACATTTAGGATGCGTATTTCTGATGAGATGTTTAAATATCAAAGTACAATAGCGGATCCTATTATGGATTCAAATCATGTTATCCAATATTTTCAATATATCTAATGTATTTCTGTATTTTTGAAATGTTTGCCTATAATTGCAATGTATGATAAAACCACAAATCACGAAATAAAGGTATAAAACACTTGATCCGGAAATATCCAATTGCACTTTACTCCAAAAATAAAATAAGAAATGATATGACGTTTGAAAGAGTCCATGAAATAAAGAAATCTGTATGTTTAAAACAGACATTATATATCTAATTCAGTTTGTAGATGTTTTTGTTTCGGCTAACATTCACATTTTTTTATTTTGTTCTGAAAAAACTGCAATCCATCAATGACGTAACTCAAAAATCACCATTTTATACACTTCCCTCCTCGGCAGAATTCATATTGACAGATACCTCTTACCCACATCAATCATTACGTAACACTAGCCCTACCTCCCCCACAGAAATTTGTTTTTCGGAAATGAGGATACAAATTAATACATAGAGTCTTATTTGTTGTTTTTTATTGCTCTGTGCTCATATTATGTATCTGAGTACATAGACCATAGTGACAACCGTTAGAAGGTTAAAGGCGTCCCTATAAAATACCCAATAAAATTTAGTGTACATGACACCAGGGCTCCCAACACTCCCCCACCCCAGCAGAGTAACGGTATTAGAAACTCCCCCATCCCCATACGGTGCGTTATGAAATTTATGACTTTTGTAAAGCATGAATAAAATCTAAAAAGAAATAATGAAGGCATTGCTACATCAAGAATCAGGTGAAGATAGCTCCGGATCAGAACTCGAATTCGGGACCTCCTGCTATGGCAGTAGATGTGATGTCCTATGCATTTCTCGTTTCACCACAAAAAGACCGTACACCACCTCCTACTGGCCTGTTCCAGTGAACTTGCGACATTTTCTCAAGCAGGGTATTAGTGATCTAAGACGACCCCTAATGCTGGGAGTGCTGGAATCCTTGAACGTATATAGAAACGGGGCACAAGTGATGAGGGGGAACACAGTACACGCTGCATGTGGCTGATAGTATTTGAACATAAATACAAAATTCACACGCGAAATTCACCGGGTATTCAGGCAGAAGGAAATAAAACTGTGGGTCAGTTTTACTTAGGAAAGAGTTTTAAGAATTTACACTCTGATGAAAAATTAAAGCTACGCTCCACAATGCGACATACGTAAAGGTGATATCCTATACGCCTCGAGTGAAACAAAATACGCGCATGTTACCTAAGCCCAATGAAAATTTGAAGACAAAGTGAAATCCCTCCCTTTCATGTGATATCGTCTAGTTGACAAGCTTGCTGTAATTTCAACACAAAATAACTTCAAGGGAGAAGAGCTCTTCCCCTCAACAGATAATGGAGTAATAACAGCCCGTTGTTTCATTAATTGTGCGTAACTAACCTCTCGTCGAGAGACGGATCCCAGGTGTCGCAATACACAGAACAAGTTGGCTGCAATTCATCGGTGTAGATGCGAGAGACAGGAGT
Organism: Laupala kohalensis; assembly: GCA_002313205.1. NCBI lineage: Eukaryota > Metazoa > Arthropoda > Insecta > Orthoptera > Trigonidiidae > Laupala > Laupala kohalensis. The sequence goes on along the minus strand of NNCF01127125.1, from coordinate 115,074 downwards.
TGGACTGAGTAGAGGGGAATCGTTCGAGGGCACTTGCAAACCCTGGCCCTCGTTCCCCGAGGGAGTGCAGCCTAATCGTAGACACGCTTCTCGTTTCCGACGCCTTCTCCCCAGCTTCCTCCCTCCCTCTCTCTCTCTCTCTCTCTCTCGTTCACCCAAGGGGAACGCAGGAATTCCAATCTCTGGAAAACAATTTATTTCGAAACCCGAGTGTATGTTGTCTGAGGGTGATTGAGACGAGACTACCATGATGGGCATGTGAGGAAGTTTCTGTGAATTCCGAGTGTTTCTCAGCAATCCTCCACTTAGGAGTGGGGGAATGAATGATTTCTATTGAAGGGTAATATGTAACCCGTTAGAGAATCTCTTCAACAATTCATTCTTGACGATAATGAAGGCATTATATTATATAATACTTAATGTTCATATTTCTAAATTTATTATAAATGTACTTCAACACTATTCGCTCTATTTTTTCCCAAATAGTTCTTTGTGATAGGATTATCTCAAAAATAGCTTATAATCGTGCTAAAGTCAACAGAGCAAAAATGAGTTAGTGTCACAATATTTATGCGTATTAGTTATTTCCGCAATTAACTCACTCTGAAAAATTCAGAAGAAAAACAAGAAGAAATTTTAGTGGGTGATTTGATTAAGCTAATTTATATTGTTCATATATTCATATTTCTCTCCTAACCTACAATAATTACTATTCCCATATTTCCTTGTGAAACATAATTTCCTTCTCCCATTTTTGAAGTTAAAAGTGATGAATATCTCGAAACTTCGAAATCTGACACCGTTGTATCAAAATTTAAAAAACACAAACGACGTCGACTTGAGTGCTATTGTTACAATACTTTGCTTTCACGTTTACTCAACATCCGGAAGTAAATATGGTTGTCAAATAAATCAACTTCTCAGAACCATTTAACTAACACTTTCTTTGCATTATAGGATAATAACTTGTTAATGTGTCTCTTATAAAAAGAGAAAATATTCAAACATTTCCATTATTAGAAAACTTCCATGATTTATTCATCCATTGAGAATGATTGTGATAAACATAATTTCCAATGCTAAAAACTATTAAGTCTCAGAAGCTGAATTCTCCATAATTCTCACTGCCAACTCACTGTATCATGGTGGGTACCTCCAAGTTGTATTCACCATGCTGTAGAAGCTTCTCACTCACTCCGGTGGTGACTTCGGGAACTACAATATCCAGCTTTGGGAATCACAGACGAAGTTAGAAACCATATCCATCGATTGGAATCACAATATCAAGTAGTTAAGAGATCATGGAGATGGTACTATTTAATTTTCTGTTTTAATTTATTAAATGAAAACTACACCAGAAAATAAATATATTTATGATTTCAGTATATATATATATATATNTATATATATATATATATATATATATATATATATATATATATATATATATATATATATATATACTACGTCACTCATAAAACAAACTCTGACGGACACCACATCCAAAATAAAATTTATGGGAGAAATATCTGAACCATTCGAGATACGTACAGGTGTCAGGCAAGGGAATGGTCTCTCACCACTGTTATTCAACATCGTCTTTGACAAAATTATCAAAAAATGAGAAGAAAAAGTAAAAGGGATTCAGTTAGGAAGAACACGTGAAAACAAGACAATTATAAAATTCCTGGCGTTTGCTGATGACTTGGCAATACTCAGCAACAATAGACAAGAAACACAAGAAGCGCTAGAACACCTACATGAAATCTCGACGAGGTCTGCAAATATCGTACGAGAAAACTCAGTATATGGAAAGAAAGTACAACATCACACACACCATGCACACAAATTATGGAAAAGTGAAAAAATTGGAAAAATCCAAATTCAATATATACAGATGGGAGGATCAAACAAGGCATCCAACATAGAAAGAACAGAGAAACTGCAGAAAGCCTACAAACTCACATGGATGCACTACAATAAAAGAAACAGGCCAAACTCAGGCATCACAATACGGTTGTGTTACCAGAAGTATTCTACGCATCAGAAACGAACACAATGCATTCATATTCAGGTATCGCAAAGGCAGAAAAATAGAACGTAAAATCCTCAGGAAAATTTTTGGAGCAATACAAAAATATGGTGTATTGATGAAGAGGCAAACCAAAGAACACACAAACAGACTCACAAACATGGTCAGAAAACGTCGGCTAGCGTTTTATGGACACATACATAGAATGAACAACAGGCTCACAAAAAAGATCTTTGATGTAGTAAACTCTTAACCAAAAAAACAACTGGTTTCAAGAAATAGAAGACCAAAGTCGAAGAATGAAGAGATTTGGGGAAGAAAAGAAGAAAAAGATGTGTTCAAATTAAACACTGACCAAAGGGCAATAATGTGCGAAATATGTGTAAATCATTTTTGTTTGTTAGATGTACTTAAAGATTATTACTCTCGTAGTAAGTAATTGATCACGAACAAACCACGCGATGTTTCCGGAACATTGATTTGCTAATGCATTGCTAACTTCTACATGCTTCACTGGCTACTGATATGCATTGGTGATGCACACCAAATTCAATTTCAACGAATCGAAATAATAAATGCCATTATACATACGTACCTTTTTCATAGTCAGTAGTGGATGCTGAATCTTGTTAGTGGAATGTTTTTTATTTCCTCTCTCTTTCAATGATAATACCAATCAAAAGTTAAGAAAAAGATAATGAAGTATTTTTTTCATATTTTGAGTACTCATAAGTCATGATATCAAATAATGTCATCCGATAAAAGCATTATAAAAGCTAGATCATTAACAGATGTTTACGAAAATCTAATGGGACCTAAAAGGATCGCTGTAGCTTTTTCTCTTTTGCGGATGTCGTTTCGTGGCAATTAACTCCACTAAAAGCTACCACTCCACCTTCTACACTTCCCCTTCATCCGCCATTATCACATGCAGCATTTCCTTTGACAGAACACTTATATAATGTAACGTTTCTGAATTATATCGAGGATCAGATGTAAAGAATAAAAACTATTCAGATTAGATTTTCATAACATTCAAAGACAATCATTATATTTTGTGTTCCAAACTATGCCATAATATCTACTCTTACTTAAAGAGGAATATTTATTGTATGATGCAGCACGAATATCTTCATCTATATTTTCCTACAATTTCGTTGAATTGAAGGCTAACATAGATAAAAATTACAAACCCTAGTTTCCTCAAATGTACTCGGGGAGATAGAATTGCAATATTAACAGCCAGGTGAAAATAGCGACACACCGTTATTTCAAGCGAGGGGATCACCGATTTAAGTCCCGATTCATTACCATTTCAACTAACTGGATGGTGCATGAAAGTTAAAATATTAAGGGCAATGATGTGCGCTCGTCGATTGAGACATTACATAATGTGTCATGTTGTACAAAGTGTTACTTAAAGTTTCGTTACAGTTGGTGATGAAATGTCGATCGTTCCGTTATTTCACTCTACGTGGATATAAGAACTGCTGGATATTCAATTTTCCATTTTATTTTTTAAAACTGGTAGGTTTAAAATAATACACAGATGTCAGTAACAAAGTTTTTGGAATTGTACTACTTCATTCCGCGGCCGCCTTCTTCACACTTTCTGCAGATTTTTTTAAAAACTATTACGCAGTACTTTGTTTAATACTATAACAAAACTGGCTAACAACCTTTCTCGAATTTTTCTTATATTTTTTGTTTTATTGTAATTTATTCACTAAATGAGAAAGAAACAAATTTCAGGGCGATTTAAGATGGATACGAATCGAAGTTTACAAGTCATTGTATAGTTGTCATAGTTGATTCGCCAAAACAAAAAACAAATATCTTGTCGTCGGTCTCTGATCGTCTCTATAATCGCAAATCATTAAGTATTTCCTTGCATGCTAATTCCTCAGTCTCCAACAGAAGATGTTAAACCAGCAATTACAATAACGAATATCTTCTCTAGCCTCAATAAGTTGCAAACATCTAGAAAGAGTCTCACCACCAGCGTTGTGATCCTGTCCCCACTCTCTAACTTGTCCAATCCCTGGAGATCACCGCCTGCCCACTTCTTCCGTCGTCTCCTCCGCGGCATGGCAGCGACTTACGACGTCTTATCTTCTTATCTCCTCCCACCCTAATTGACTTTTAGGGTGGCCGCCGCACGGCTCGAAACAAATCACCAAGACGCGCGCAGCCGCCACCATCACCACGCCTGCCTCACCACGCACTCTGCCGCCGGAAGTTGATGTTTGCCTGGTTTCCGAAGAAGATGCGTTAGGGGTTTCCAAGATTGTTCTTATGAGGGAAAATGTGAAGAATAACAACGTTATGTAGCTCACTACATACATCTCGAAGGCATAAAATGCAGTTTCCATATTCCATTGTTCCCAACACTTAATTCGAGTAATCAAAAACCAACAAAAAACTTTCTTCTTACAAGTGATCTCAAAAGATTGTGATGGGACAAATAACAATCTATTACATGTTAAAAGTTCATAACATCCTCGCAATCTTCGCAAGTAGAGTTACGCATTTTCTCTCTACTACCTATGGAGAGCATTGGTGTAGAACAACGTCATTTAAACTAACATTAACCTTACTGGCTATTGTTGAATTCCGTTGCAATTTTTGTGTGAGCATTGTATTTTCATGTAATATACAAGGAAACAATTTTGCGGAAATGCTCGAGCGTTTCGTGTATCTTCAATATAAAATACTTTTATTATAATAAACCGTTTTACGAAATCTGTAATTTTATGTCTCTATTATCTTTAGAACTTCCTATTTTAGTTATTCTAGTGGGTGAAAAGAAATAGAAGCAAATATATAAATGAAATTTTACTGTGCAATTAGGAGCGCCGTGTCACCGGAGATGTTTGTAGAACGAGAATGCCGCTGATCTAAAGACTTTGGTAACCACTGCTCTAATGAACACATTCCTATATGAGAATGTGTATTACACGCCAGACTTGTAAAAGGATATTAAACTCGACGAACAAGTACATAAAAACGGTTTAATTCTTACCTTCTCAAAAAATTAGTTCGCATAATTTTTTGCGGAACAAATTCCCAGAATTTAAAAATCCGTTTTATATCAGCTAAGCATATCCACGTAGCTTAAAACACAAATGAAAACGTTCCAGCAAATTTATTCCTGTGTTCAGCTCAATCAGCAGTTTCAGAAAACCTTGATCAGCATTGAACAAGATAAAGAATCAAGTAGAAATTGCCCACTGGTCAGAGAGGAGTTACACAGACGCGAGGAAGCGGAGATAACCCTCGCCAAGCGTAGACCAAGAGATTGGGTCGAAAATGTACTCGTTCTCCCCCGTTCCTAATTTGTTCGCGGGCTTGGCTCCGCTCGACTTCGTTAACGAATTGGGTAGACGTGATCAGTTGCCCATTCGTACTAAGCCCGCCAGTCACCCTTCAGCGCGCAATATATTTGGTAAACATGGTGGTTTGCCATCGCTTGGGGGCGGCGTTTCTTTAACTTGGATTTAACTCTGAATGTGAAGTGGACCAGTCATCTCAGCTAACGCAGTAGATAAATGAAACCTCACAAAATTAACACTCTCAGATAAGAAGCATCGTGAGTGAATCCAATTAACTTTTGACTCATTACCTCTTCCCAGTCTTCTCTACGCAAAATCACCATTATCATGCGATAATTTTTTCATCTCTCTTCAGTTTGCTTTTGCGGTCGTTCTTGGAAACCTGTAGGTTTTTGTAAAATATTAAAATTCGATCTAAAATGAGCAGTCTATAATATCATCTAAATCTCTGATCTTCAAATTTATTTTTTCACAACCATGTGTTTCACAACCACTTTAACTGTCACAAATATTGAAGAGTTACTATGTCTAATAGTTTGAATGTATTGAACTTTTATAAATATCGAAGAGTTATCATGTTAATGTGCCGAGTACGATATCAATAACATTCGATTAAGTTTTATATTCAAGGAAACTGACTTTTTATTCATATATTCACTGCACTTCGAATAACTTCATTTTCTTGCTTCTTCCTTCGAAAAAGGTTGTTTAATATCTCCCCGAAAATGCGCGAATTTGTTAGTTTTAGACGTCAAGCGATAGTTTGTTTGGTTCCTAATTTTATTTTGCATATAATTTTTTGTAAAATAATATTTTGCTTAAGATGATTTAACGTTCCTTGTCCAACTTTTAGAACATGTCCATTCAATTAAAATCAAGGGTTGTTTAATTTTACCTCAAAACTTTTATATCACCAAGAAATCTCACTTTCATATTGTACTTGTAACTGCGTAATAAAACTTGTTTCAGGAGTCAAACTCAAAATTGTAAGAATTTTAATTATATACTCCTTATTGATAGAATCATACGCCTCTTGAAAATGACGATTTAATCCTTAGAATGTGTATTACACGCCAGACTTATATCAAAGTCATGTTGCTTTTCTAAGAGAAAATTTAACCTAAGAAACAAATACATGAACGGGATGAACTGTGTTTATTAGTTTATTGTAATGAAGTAGCAGTAAAATAGTTTACGGTCCTCAACGTGGTCATAGGCAATTTGTGACTGCTGTCTTGACTAGAAATTATTTATTTATAGTCAACCTAACATGCCATTTTCACTTTGCCATCGTCCATAATGGTAATGATAGTTGTATCTCGCGTTATGTTGGCAGTACTTAAAGATTTCTTTAAACTTAAATCTATCGCCAAAATCAGCCACCAACTCAATTCACTTGCTCTGGTGGCGCTATTCTGTACTTTTTGCACCGAGCATATGGAAATAATATTACTTTGTACCTAAGTTTGCAGTGTTAATAACTTGTATTTTTACAGTTAATAGTCGCTTCTGTAGCTACTGTTAGTATTTATTCTGATGTTACTTAAATTCGAAGAAGTTGGCATTAGTGTTATGTAGTCATATTGCATTATATTACGTTAAACGACTTTGACTATAAGTCATTACCACTTTTTAATTTAAAATCTGCTCGAGGCACGATCTGCATTTCCTGGCCTCGTTGGTATTCAGCTGTGATTAGATCTTGTTGTACTGCTGCTCTTGCTAATATAGTTTAGATAAGGTCTCGTAGATGACTGATAAGAGAAAAAATTTTAAAACAAGTTTTGTCATCTTTATATGCAGAGGGTGAATAAGCAGCTCTATGTTCATATTTGTACAATCACTCATAGTCTCATAAGACCTGAATAACACTAAAAAAATTCCCACAACAGATACGAAGCGCCTTCGGGATTCGCAGCAGGTCTCCGAGATATTTTGACGTATCCAATTTAAATATTCCTACTTAGGAACATGCCCAAGAATTTTTTTTAATTTTTAATTTTGTATATTTTCTAATATTTTTTTTTAATTAATAAAATGTAGTTTTGAAAACTTGACTAAATTTATTTAATTAATTTATTTGACTTTGATACATTCTTAAATGTATCTTAAGACTCACTATCTTAATTATTATTCAAATATTTTTCCGGGATTTGATCGAATGTGTTCTAACATTTTTTTCATCCACTGCCTGTTATCATTTTTATTTCGGTTTGGACGCCCCTGTGTTGATAGAGGTGCGGGAGCAGGATGCTGCTTCTTAGCGCGGGAGTTGCGGACTCTTTAGTGAAGGCTGCGAGAGGGTGAAATGGGGCGGAGCGACGGGCTTTTCGAGAGGATGTCGGTTGACGTGTTTCACAGGTCTAAATGCGGGGCTGTTCCTGAAATGGTGGCGAGACGTTATCTCCGTTGTGTTGGAATACCTCACTCGTAGTTCACGCCAAATTTACGAGATAACGAAGCATAAATTTTGTTGAGACGAATAAAGTACCCAGAAGAGCAGCAGTGAAATGAAGTGAGGCAAGCAAATGTTTAATGCTCGTAATGTCCGTAAATGTTTGATATTCCTGAAAGGATGATTTATTCTTAAGGAGAGTAGAGAGCTCTTTTTCTGAAGATAATCATTGGATACAAAAGATAGTGTTTTGTTCTCATTCTCAAAGAAAGGGTTAAATTTAGCAACATCACCGAGAATTTACTTGTTGCTCTGATATAAAAGCCCCAGTGTTTCGGATATATCACAAAAGAGTTTTAGAACTCTTTTTTTATAAATGACTTGCTTTAGAAACCCGTGGACAGTTAACTATTGTGTAGTCTGAGAATGTGAGAAAAAGAGTCAAAACAGGACTACGAATAAACTCACGAAAAGACGTATCAAGATTATTTTTTAAATTTCTTTTTGATTCGTTTTTAGTGAGCACAATCTGCTCATTTATAAGTATTGAAAGATAATTAATTTTTCATGCCTAGTTGAAAGTATTATTTATTCTTTGTACGAAGTATCATAACAACGCACAAACTTCAGTGCTCTAAACAAATTTACTTTGAAAAACTGGTTCGAATTCTCAACTCGGTAAACAAACTTCGGAGTTGACTAGGAAACTTTCAGTTCATGAAGTTTTTCTCGTTAAAAGTGTCGCGTTATTGTGTAATGAACCATGGTATAGAAATTGAAACTTTCGGTTCATCGCCTCTTTGCATTTAGCGAGATGATTAAACGCAGCATTTAGCGAGACTATTATGCCAAGATTTTCGTCAAATATTTTTTCTTGGTCTTTCCGCTTCAACTACCATACATAAGATAACAAAAGTAAACCTACGAATTACTGTATTATAAAGACTTTAGCTACTTCTTTTGTTGGGAGATATGTTATAGATGGATTATCTTCATTCGCTTCGTCTTAATAAGTCTCAGCGTCTAAAATATTTCAGACAATTTTAAATTTGCAGTATAAAAGCATCGATTATCATCTTTCATAATGAATAAACGAAGCTCTACATTAATAAATACGAAACAAAAATCACCGCCCAAATGCTAAGACTCCCGTTTTGACGAGAAATTTTAATCAGTCTCCCCTTTTTATTGCACATTCTCCCTTCTTCCGCTTCAAGCAGGCTGATATACTGAAAGAGCATCTCTTTACATTTTTACGTTTCGTCCCCTTTTTTAGAGAGGAAAATAAAACCTCATGGTGACAGGGACCCACGCAGATATGAAGATTTTTACGGTTATGAAAACTCTCCAATGCTCGCGTGATTGCGTTTCTCCGGCCTACGTTCTTTCGCGGAAGCTCAGAAAGCCAAATTCACCACCTCCATCACCCCCCTCTCCTAACTCCTTCCATCTTCTCTCCTCTGCTTTGACAAACATCATTGACACAATTGAAATAATCATCAACACCTCTATCGCGTTTAAAACCAACATCACAGGGTCTTCTAAATTTGTTTCTCTTTCCGTTTTCCTCTATATTTGCCACCAGCCTCTTTTCATCGTATTACAACCACTGTTACTTCTCCAATCTTTCATAAAAAATATTTTGAAATGTCATCTTTCATAAGTCCACCCCGTACGACTACAAATGACGTCCTCTTGTCATAAATACACGTGTGTTATCAATGAAACATACATATCCACTTCATTCACTTAGTACTTGTCAACTAACAATCTCACTGACTTATTGCAGCTCATTGGAACGAAACAAACTTTTCATAAATAATCTCAGCCGTAACATATTATGAAATATTAACACTCTATTTGAAAACTTTATTTAATCTTTGTCTTTAACCGGCTACTTGCTAATTTTTGGTGTAAAATGAAATTATAATGCTTCAGTAATTTTCCGATAAATCTTTGCGACATTTATATCACAATTTTATGCACAAAATGGTTTCGTAAACATGTACAACACTTTCCCTGAGGCCTAACCTTGTAACCCAACAGCTACCACCGCCCTTCATCCTCCCTTTAGTCCTGCAATCTTCCTCTTTCTCTTCTCTCCGCTGCGTGCCGCCTTTTCCCGTCGCGTACTAAAGCGTGAAGGCCTGGCCACTCGTTTTGCATGTTATGAAAGTTTTAACGAGCGACCAAGGCGATAATTGGAGACGTGTGGAGCACATATAACATTTGAGCATCGCCAAACCACGCTCGAGGAAAAGGACGGATGCCATGGAAAGACGGTCTTTTAACTTGCGCATTTTAAACATTCATATTCTCGGTTTATTAATCTATATCACTGCTTATTAATCAATTTCGGACTTATTTTTCATTTTTTAAGTTTGTAAAATAGTAATGAGTGATATCCAGTACATTCCGAAAAGGTGGTGATCTATTCTTACATATTATAATGCACATGTACACAATCAGTAACAGCCTAGTAAAAGAGATTATAAACTTTATAAATCTTTTTATTCATTCTAAATTTAGACGTATTTATCGGTAAAAATTTAAGTTGAAAAATGCAATTTCTCGAGGTCCAGATTTTATCTATTACATATCTCCCAACAAACGTCTTCAATTTAAAACTCACATACAAAAATTTAGCACTCTCGAAAAAATCTCTCATCACATAGTCCCATTAGAATTTTCAAGTTTATATATTCGTTTCTGTGGATGATGTTCCCTTGTATGATAAACGTCTTAACTGTTCGGTGATGTCAGTCCAATTTATTCTAAGTAAATCATTAAAATGAAATGATTAATTAATTTTAAATTATCTCGTATTAAATGAATGGAATAGAATTGAAATATTATATCTCTAAACATGCGTTCCTTCTTTATAAATCTTAAACCTCTAATCACTCCCTAAATAGATTAGTTGTCTTCATTCCACAAACATTTATTTCGAGTATAATTTATTTGAAGAACATTTCTCTTCTTCGAATGAATAATTTACATAGATCATAAATATTGATTAGTAATGTTTTCAGTAAAAATATCGATTATGACACAATTGAATGTTTTGCTATATTTTAAACCAGTTGTATTGAAATACTTATCACCCAGAATCTACTAATACTTTGCCGAAATCCGTCTTAATATAAAAGATTAGTATGTAATAAATATTTATAGGCACTCACCTCCCGATTTCCATTCTGTAAAACGGGAATCCTGGAAATTATGAAATGGGGCAAAATTGTATTCATTTCATCTTTTGTTTCTCCTTTATGCGTTCCTATAACATTCATCCATTATGATTAAACTTTGGCAAGTTGTTGTGCAAACGCCCACGAAGGTTTTTGTGACATAGTATTCTACTATAAATGGAAGGTAAAAATTTCGAGACGACCCGTGGTACAGAACACAGCGTACTCGCCTTACTCCTCCTCTTATTCCTGGTAACAAGGTTCACACGCCGGTTGATACAAGTAGAATTTTCTATTGTGGACGAAGTTTTTCGCGACCGGTTTTTTCGGAATTCTCTCGTTTCTCCTGCCTTTCATTCCACCACAACATTCACTCGCTTCTAAATTCCGATTTCAAAGGGATTTTAAAAAGGATAACATGAGATTTTTTTACGTTTTCGCTAAATGGCATGAACTAAATAATATATCACCACGTGCTATTTTGTCTACACTAAATTATAACAAAGGATAAACCACATTATAAAAACAAAAACTCCCGTTCAAAGCTGCGTAGAGTCGGCTAGTACTCCATAAAATTTCTATTTTTGAAAAAATATGTTCACTGAAATCTTTGTTGCATTTATAAATTATGTAGCACATATCAATAAATAAAACATTCAGAAAATTTTACAAACATACCACCGAACGATGAAATACCTTAAAATTAAATTTCCTCCCGGATTTCCCCCTCAACTTGATTTTAAGAAAGCACTAAATTGTTCAAATTTTTCTTTTATTTATTTATCCCTGACACACAGGAAATTCCGTTCCCTTAACTTCGATATCATAATAAAATTCTCATAAATCATAACTTTAAATACAATTGTACACACATAACCTTCAAATTCAAGAACAAAAAAAGGTATTTATTTGCTTCATTTTACGCTTTGATAACCAATTTATAAATTTATACGTCTTCTCACTCTCTGATTGTCTATGATCATATTAATTAATACTATTTATGACGTGCGGATATATTAAAGACAACCAAAATCACAAATTGGTTTATTTTCAGGAATCACATGAGTAATAGCACAATTATACTATAGTCGTCGAACGTCTCAAGACTATGGTTTTACCTTCTATTTAGGTTAATTATAATTAATAACGTTGTAATATTACATATATTTATAACATTTAATGTGAAATACAAAATACTAATTATATCACAAATACAGTAAAACACATAAGACAATGATAAATATCAAACTTACGAAATGTTGGTATGCAAGTAAAAAATTGTTGTGAAACATCATATGTCATTTTCTAAAACATTATTAATTAGGTAGGATCACGTAAAAGTTACGTCATCTTCCAGATTTGTTCGTCCTTACATCTAAATGTTAGAGTTGTAAAGTTGTAACTATTTGTTATCACGAGTAAGCTATCTGGAGGCGTATTACCAACCTATACCTATATTACCAACTACTTATCTGTGATTTTGTCTTTAATATAATCTGCACATCTTAAATAATATTAATTAAATTTAAAAATTGTTGCCGTAAACCAATATCTATATTAGCCAATGTCTGGGTCAAGTCCCATCTCATTAGTCCTTTTCACAGCATCGCAAGATTTAACGGTTCATACTTTTTGTGCCGAAAAGAAAGATTCCGGCTTTCTATCAAAAAATTTAATACAGGGTAAAGGTTTTCTGCGAGAATAGTGTTTATCTTTAATGCAGCATTATCTCACTCTGGATAAACAGATACTAAAAGTAATTACGTCGTCTGTTTTGATCGTTACGGAATAAAGTCCGTTGTCGATTATACAGATATTACTTCTCTTCTTAGAAGTCTCCGAATATTGCCGCCCCATTCCCTCCCACCCTATTGCTCCTCTTTTCTCTTTCCACAAGATGCCATCTGCGAGAGAACGAGCTGAGAATAAACAAGGTGGAACAGAAGGGCGCCTTAAATGCTGTTAAAATGTAAAGCAACTCCTCCTCCTCTTCCTCTTGGCCTCTATTTCTCCCTTTTCAAATTCGTCTGTCTTCTCTCTCACTCTGAGCTTGGGATCAGAGAAGATCCTTCAGACAGGGGTTCACAACTCGCTTTGATAAGTATGTAAATATTCGCTTTGAAAAATGTGAGTTTAAAAAATTACCCAAGAAAACTATTTGAATGAGTTATGAATATAGTATTGGAATATCTTTTTTATCTACTTTTCAGAAATTATTCGGGTTCATGTATATTACAAAGAACACATCAAAATGTTAGTGCTTTCGACCTAATTTATCAAACATTCTTGATGTTAAGAAATATTTTGAGAGAAATTAAATATATGATGTTATATTCTATTATCATTATTATCAAACAAACGCGGAATTTACGTTAAAAAATAGATATTTTGAAAGATGAATATTTTTACATAGTATATATACTGTATATATATATTAGTTGTATATACTATACTATATTAGTTGTATTACGTCAAAGTAAACATAATCTGAAACGAACTTCATTAAACTTAAATTTTATTCATAAAATTTCCTCTAATTTTGAGTGACTTAAATTTATATTCTAGGCACTGAACTACGAGTATTGTCATTACCATACCTGGGATATAAATAATATTTGATCAAATTTATGTGAATTTCACTTAATATAAGTCTCTATGTAAGTTTTTGTGCACCCCTCTCGTTTACTGAAATGCAATTCCCTACCTACCCTTTCTCTCAGAAATGCATCGACTCCCTCCTCCGTCAAGATCGCTTTGTCTTCTCTCAGCTAATCCTTGTTTCCTGTTCCATCTCAGTCCTTTTCCCGTTCTCACTAAGATCCAAATACCAACAAATACCTTTTCCTTCAAAGATACCCCGTGTAAACTAATTCCTCTCGTGATACATATGTCAGGAAGGGGCCATTCTTTTTGTTTTCTGAATTCGGTTAAGTTAATAAGCAAAAATTAAGCTTGTAAAATTCATTTTTCGATACATTAATAATTTTACTCAACTACTTATGCATCAAAGCCTTAGGAAACTTAACGTACTTATATTATTTTACTAGATCTTTTTATGTAAGTATTATTTATGAGAAGGTTTTGTATACTCAAATTTTCAACAATATTGTAGTAAAGCTCTTTCATAAATATCATGTGGTTTAGTTTTAGAAGCGGTATTTTCAAGTTTTTTTTTAATTCAGAAGTTGAGTGTACAAGTGAATCATCTACAATAAATAGAAAAGTACGGATAGTTGCATTGAACGAACTAGTATATTTTTATTTAACTATTTTGTAAAACTATTTATAAACTATAATTTGTAAAACTATTAGAAAATTATAAATAATTTTTCTTCTAGTTTTGTTTCGTTTTTCGTTTCTGTATGCTTTGACATTTTTTAGATAGTATTTCTTTCTTAATGAGTTGATATTTTTGACAGTACTATTTATTTCTTGTGATGGCTGAAAATGCAGCCCAAAATTTAAGAGTAATGTCTTTTTGTTAAACAACTCTTGAACTGTCTTACTGACCTACTCCCTGGTGTAAAATACTTCATTAACTCAGTGAAATTATGCCGTAAAATACAAAATAAATACCAAATAATATTAAAATCACACAAAACATATTAAATCATTATTTCCATTAAATATTTCATTACATACTACCCTATCAAAAATAAAGTATTTTTATCATATTGCTATAAAATAATAAAGAAACATGTTCATGAAGTTTATGGAGAAGATTCACGTTTAGTTAATTGTCATTTTCAATAGTTTTGATTTCCTTAATTATTTAATGTTAGGTGGAGAGAATGTTATGACGAACAGGGGAACAAAATGATCGATGTTATACGTGTAAACCGGACGGTCACAAACGAAGGAGCCTAATCCTGTAAACACCGGAACTTTTAATGAAGGAAAATTTCATTTTCAAAGCTTGACGATCGTGGAGAGAATATCTTAAGACTAAATATACACTACATCTATTCACTGGCAATATAAATAACATCATCTGTCGATGTTCTGTAAGAGAAAATATTGCGGTCTTCAGACATGCGGAAGAGACACTGTCAGAGGTACTGACAAAAGACGGGAATAACAGAGTAGCTGCTGCCTCCCACCGTCACAGCGACCGACGGAGGCGGCGGCGCGGATCGGCGCACCGGTCCGATTTCGCGGCTCGACGGCAAGTGCTAGCAGCCAGGTTCGAGGCTTATTAAAACATTCCCCGCGAGGGCGCCCAACCGACACCGTTCGCCCTCCGCACCGCGTCGCCTTCTTCACGGAGCGCCCTTTCCCTTGTAATTACTTATTCATGCCCCCTCATCTCCCAGAAAGCAATTAAGGGAAGGAGCGCGCGCGCACGGGGGTGGATGGCCAGTGTGGATGAGGAAAGATAGAGAATTTGAGAGTTGCAACTGTAAGGAGGAGTGGGAGGCAGATGTTAAAGTAGACGGGGATAGTTACAGAAACGTCGAGAAGACAATAATAGAGGAGTAAGCTTTAGATCAAGATGAGAGAGAAGTAAAATAAGAATAGTTAAAAGAGAGGTAATGGTGGTTGAGGAGAAGGGAGATTGAAGCTTTTGACAGAAGGGCAGGTAATTTTATCAAGATCCATAAAAGCAACGGTGGTATAAGAGAAACAAATTATGAAGACACTTAATTGATGCGTTGATAAAAGTGGCAGTAGTGATGCTGGTCTACAGAATCTGACGTCACCGCTTCCAACCAAAAACGAGAATGTCCGTGAAAGTAGATACCATCACGACCAAGAAGAAGAAAGCACAAACGAGTCCCATCCTTTCACCAAACCGACAGAAGACGTCCTCAGCCTCCATCATGGTATCAGCTCCTCTTCTCTATTAAAGCCTGCACCCGTATGAAGACTTCATTTACCCTTGTCGCGTGGTCTGTGTTCATGGTTGTAATAGAGCATGGAACCGTCACAGCGACGTTTACAGAATACCTTTGAAGTGGAGGTAGCGCTTTGAAATGCGACGGAGGTGGTTGCATGAGAATCGGATCCTTTTGCGACCGTTGTGATGCTTCGGGAAGATGCCCCCTTTCCATGCGACGATCCACGCGCAGCTCCCTTCAAGTTTTCGGCGAGTTCTTCGTTTGAAGTGCTCCCGGACGTTCTTGTGAACATGGAGGTGAAGAGTTCTCAAGAAAACTCTGCCATCTCCTCACGATAATGCAAGAAGGAAATTTGAATCGCGGATTATGAAAGCCACCACATTTTTTCACTATTTATTTACTTTTACAGGTCATATTTATGACGAAGTCATTACATGAGCAAAAATTTAAAAAAACTAAGAACACATTAATATTTCTTCTCTACATCACGTTCATAAATCTTTGTCTATAAATCTCATCCCATATCTCACAAATGTTCGTTGCAATTCATTATTCCTTCAATTTCTCAAATAAATATTTCATTCTTATCAACCCTTCATATTTCGTTAATTTTCAGAACCATTGCCTTATTAAATACGGTACACATTCACATCTCTCTATATTGTACTGTACATTGTACTGTGGCTTACCGATTCTGTATCCAATTCACAGAATGCGCTTTATTCATCGCAAAGCGCTTCAAGTATCACCAAAAATTTCCATAACCAGTCATTATTTCAACAAATCGATTGTTTAGTTTTTTTCATTGCGATTTAAATGTGGGTAATAAATTTGTGCACCTTTCGTTATTTTTTCGATTAGATTCACATATAGACATATGTAATTATTTATCTTCTCCCCCATTATATCTTTACTAGCTGAATACCCGGCTTTGCACGGGTTAGGGAGAAACAATAATATAAATATACTACATAAATAAAAACAACAAATTATAAAGCACAATAATACACTACTTCATACAAATTTAAGAATCTTCTTTATTTAACACCTGTTTATAAACTACATTTTTTGTTTCATATCCAGGAGAAAGAATATATAAATTTTTAGGCGAACCTACTCTGGAGCAAGCAACATAAAGTTGCCCGTGTCTAAAACATGGCGATCTTAGATCAACACCACAAAACTTTAAAGACTGTCCCTGTGATTTATTAATGGTAATTGAAAAAGCTAGCCGGACTGGAAACTGTAATCTTTTAAAGTTGAAGGGAAGATCAGTTGGGATTAGAGGTATCCGTGGAATAAAAATTATTTCACCTTTTCCTTTTCCAGTTAAAATGACTGCCTGGATTATATTTTTCATTAATTTTGTCACACACAATCGTGTCCCATTGCAGAGTTTTGGTGGATCTAAATTTCGCAATAAAATGATTGGAGATCCTACTTTAAGTATAAGGCGATGTTGTGGCAATCCAGCTGGATCAAGTGAATTTAGGAATTCCGTTGGATAATTGACGGCTTCGTCAGCATCCACTACGGTATCAACCGATTTATATTCAATCACGTCTCCTGGCAGCATGGCTAGTATCTCCTTGTTAATTACATTAACATCATCGTTCTTAGGAGCAAGAATGGCTCTTTCTCGCAACCATTCTAAATTTTTATAATTTTGATTAACGTTAGGATAGACTGCTTGTATCATATCGCGGACAGTTTTCACCGATACACATAAATCTGATGACAATTTTATCATACCAGATGCTTCAATAACTAATCTATCTTCTCCAATCTCCAAAAGTTTATTTGCAAAATTTTGAGCATTCCCATCTCTTAAGAGGATTCGCATGTTTTGTTTAAGGCTAATTTCTTGGACATGATTCCATAGAACAGAATGTTTTAAACAGGCATAAATTTCATCGGCTGGAGTCGATTTTGGAATGACAGGCAGAGTTTGACGGAAGTCTCCACACAGGAGTACCAGAGCTCCTCCCATTAAACTGCAGTTTCCTCTAAGATCTTTAAGTGTTGCGTTGAGGGCCTCAAGAGATTTTTTATGAGCCATCGTACACTCATCCCATACTATCAATTTACATTCTATAAGAACTTGTGCCTGGCCGCTTGTTTTATTTATATGACATGTGGGATTTTCTTGTCGGGAAATATTAAGTGGCAACTTAAGGGCAGAGTGGGCTGTTCTTCCTCCTTCCATTAATGTCGCTGCAATACCTGAAGATGCAACGGCTAGAGCAATTTCTCCATGAACCCTGATTTCAGCGAGAACTAAATTAATTAAAAATGTTTTTCCCGTGCCACCAGCAGCATCAAGAAAAATGATTCCTCCTTCTTGTTTATCTACTTGATCCATTATTGTTTCGTACGCGAATTTCTGATCTTCATTAAGAAGTGGCTTTTTATCCGCGATGTATGCTTCTAAGTCTAAGACATTGTAGCTAGTTTCACGTATATAATCTGGATAAAATACACCCTCTTGATGTTGTACAGGTGCAAAAAGACCGAGTTCCACTAAAGTCTTGTTAACCATGGTGATACACTTTTCCTCCAAAATAATCAAAGTTTTATTAAAAATGTCGGAGTTAAACGTAATATCCAATGTAGGATTTTCACTTCGAACTTTAGCCAGTATATCCTCACTC
Organism: Laupala kohalensis; assembly: GCA_002313205.1. NCBI lineage: Eukaryota > Metazoa > Arthropoda > Insecta > Orthoptera > Trigonidiidae > Laupala > Laupala kohalensis. The sequence continues at coordinate 96,638 of NNCF01127125.1, read as the reverse complement.
ATTGATTCTTTATATTTTTCCCATAATGTTTTTGGGTTAGATGGATTACAGGAGGTTATTATGATGGCAAACAAAATTCGGATTTGTCCTGGAAGAGAAATCAAACTGGCCTCTCGCAATGAGTCATCCCAGTGTTGATCTCCTTCTAGCAACCCTAAATTCTGGCAAGCTTCTCTGAATGTCTCACATATTTCTCCGTTTACCGTTCTTAATTCTGCAAATGAGCGAGGTCCTCTAATGGTATGTAGAAGCATTCTTAAAAAATAACATTCGGCGTTGTTAGGATGGACTGTGTAGACTCGGCCCAATGCGTCACATGAATAAATATTATGCTCAGGATCAAAGTTGCCCATTTTTCTTCTACAAAAGACTTTCCTTGATGTATTCCACGTATAATATCTCGGCAATTCTGAATACAATAGTGTTCTTGCAAAAGTATCCTGCTGGCATAGTTGGAAAAATGCTGTTAAAGTTGTGTTTGGCGGCTGATCAATCACTCTTGCGGCACTATCAGTTGAGAAGTATACTCGTTGACCGTTTTCTAAATGAATGCTAAGGTGAACCACAGTAGGATACCGTTCATGAATTGAAAATCCGAAGATTCGCCAAACAGCTTCGTTGCTACTGACGTATCTTCCCAACTGATAACGCTTTACTTCATTGTTGGTGTCTTCATTGCCTACACCAAAAACTGCCATATCAGAACCTTTATTAACATATTTGCAGATATACTTAATAGATTTGACACTATTGCAGTATTCTACGTTAATATGTGCGTTAAACATTTTTGATAATAATGGAGAATATGGTACAATCCAACTGTTATCCACGTCTATTTCCACGTTGCTTCGCGTCTTCAGTATTGCCGTAAAACCTCCATTTTCTGGAGCTCGCCGTCTATATAAAGGATAGCCGTCGTTTCCTGTTTGTGTATCTTTAATTAATTTTCGAGGATAGTTTTTGGTGCATTTCCCATCTTTCATACATGGCGAGTTCCGATTTATATTTCCACATGGTCCATGGATCATATTTTTAGTTACCACAGCGTATAAATCAGGATCTTCTTCTTGGTTAGGAAGTTCAGCAGATATAATAGCGTCGATTTCTGTTGGTTGAATCTTCCTTTTCAACCAAAATAAATTATGTGAATGTGGTAAACCTCGTTTCTGCCATTCAATGGTGTACATCCAGCATCTCACCTCTCCAAAGATGTGACCTTTTGTTATAATATTAATGAATTTTTGTTGCTTTTGTTTAAAAACTCTCGCAATTAAATCGTGGCGATCACTGGATGACTGACCGTTGATTAGCATTTCTTTAATCTCTGACCAAATCGGGTTGCAGGTAAACGTAATAAACAAATCTGGTCTCCCGTATGTCCTTACATAGGTCATTGCATCTTGTGTGTACTCATGCATGTGTCTAGGACTGCCCGTAAACGTCGCTGGCAAAATAACCAAAGTGCCCAGATTCTCAATATTTCCGTCATTTGCTACCGCATCTCTTAGGTGAATATATTGGTCCACTCTTAATTTTTTTTGATTCGAACGAATAAACTGAAGACGTTCACTTTCAATCTTTACATACATATCCACGATAAATTGATGGAATAATTGTCTGCAATTTATCACGTGGTTGTGTTTAGTACCTCGTATCATTAGACGGTAAGCATAATAATCCATAGCAGATACCTTTGCACTTGTTGGAATACCTGTTGTTGGATTAACTTGCCTCAGATTGAAATGATACCCATCTTCACCATAAGGAAATAAAATAGGATATTGTAGAGCATCATACGACCTGTGCGTTTCGCAAATTCGCTGCAATGATCCACTACGTAATTGAAGCACGATATCTCGCTTTTCAAATTCATTACCCGATATCACAACTGCAACTTCATCCACTACAGGAGCGTTGAAGCGCCGTTCATGCTCTCCTGCTGGTTTTCGATCTGCTTTTATAATAATTTTATATGCATCTGTGGGCATATGATCAATTGAAGTTTCAAACGTTTTTATGTAAATATTGTGTGCATGGAACATTTGTTGTAAATCAGATACAATCTCACGTCTTGTTCCTGAATTGTTGGCGCATCTTTGGTCGGTCTCAACTTGGTCGTTTCCAATAAAATATAATTGTAAAAATTTTGGTTGCTGATTAGGCAACGGCAACAACGATCCTGCTTTATGGTATATCTGCCCTTGTACTGTGAAAGTGGATTGAAATCCAGGCTGATTAATAACAGATGTGGCTCCAAATGAGGTCATTTGAAAACATGAGTTGTATTTTCGGATATTACTCAGAAAATGTCTTGACTGTGGTGTATCACCAGTTGTATATTTTAAGAGTTCTTGTGGTAATGGGTCCAGTTGGTTAAGTTTTAATTTACCATTATTGCAGCAAAGACCGGGAGGTTCTGATTTAAACTTTTTGGCTTGGCAATTGCGGCAAATTAAATCCATTTTTCCTATGTTGATACTGGCGTGATGTGCGTAATCTATGTGAGGGTCATAGAATAATGCTTCACACTGTAAATCGGAGTATTCATCAGTTCGTGAACGTCTCGTTCTATCTCTGATTTGTTGCAGCCTGACCTCTCGTTGTTGTTGTGGTTCAGAGGCTCTGGATGTTGCAGCTCGGTTTCGTAGATCATTAAGCCTGGCCTCACGTTGTTGTTGTGTTTCAGAGGCTCTGGTTTTTGCAGCCCTGTTTCTCATTTCTTGGAGTCTGGCTTCACGGTGTCCTGCTGTTTCTGAATTTCTAGATCTTGCAACTCTTTCACGTATCGTTGCTAATCTTTTATATCTTTCTTCATTACTTTCAATAGCTTTACGTTTTTTTGGAGGCATTGTTAAGCAATGATGTTCAATTGTTTTTGTTTATAATTCTAAATTACCAAGTGTCGGTTAAGTAAGAAAATTCTTTTGTTGTGTTTCTATGACAGCAAAAAAGTAAACAAATTACATACATACATACATACATACATACATACATACATACATACAAACACTCTCCTTTATATATAAGATTAACTATAATTATGTAATTTTTTCTCTCCATTAACTATAATTTTGGAAATTTTCTGCAAAATGTTCTTATGCTCCTTCTCCATTAGATAAAGATTTAAAAGCATAATTTCTAGTAACACTTGTAATACATACATAGTCAGAGGAACTGAAAGCAGCCTAGATGAGATTATTCTTTATAGAATCCGTCTCACTCACTTATCAATGATTGAGAGGAATTTTCACCATCCATCCAGAAAAGTTCGATGCCTTGCGGTTTATTTGTAAGGGCGAGAACTAAACGTTCAAGGTAATCATTCGACTGTCGACTGGATACATTTATTACTAATAGATTTTTACATTTACACAATATCCCCATTTCATTTGTGTTTGTTACAAATTCTGTAAAACAATGACTGATAGTTTTACTGATCATCAGAACGTCCTAAAACTCATTTTAGATTAATTATACACTTTGTATTTGTTGTTTAACTGGATGAACCTTTTGTATCAACAACGTATCAAGACTAGTCTCTTGTGGTTCGCTCGAAGTATAATACTTCCTCTAAAAGATTGTCTTCAATATTTTAGAAATATTTATCGGAATCTTCTAACACCTCGAACAGGTCGGTTTATTCTTACAATAATTCTTCCTTTTTACTTTCTTGTACATCCTTCTCCTTCTTTCTTGCTATACTTTGTGTCATCTCTTGCCCTTTAAGTATATCGGTAGATACGACCATTAATTAGAAAATCTCACGTACCTACCCAAAAAACTAAGAAAAATGAATAAAATATTATTAAATCGTACTAAATGTGATTAAATGCAAGTTAATTCAGAAATACTCATTGATTGTACGACAAAATAATATCAAATAAATATATTTACTATTACCCCGACCCTAGAAAATCGTGAGGTAAATGTAAATATGGAACTACAAAATTCTTAGAAGATAATACCAATGATTTTCTGTTACCTTAATACATTACTTACAATTATATATAACAAAAATAACATGCATCACTTTTTGTAAAGTAATAAACGCATTGCATTAACTTTTAATTTCAATCTTCTGGATAGCTCAATTTTCATAAGGTTATATTCCATGTTGGGAAGAAAACAAAATTTTTATATTTCTTCCTCAGTCACTGACTTCTAATATTGATCATCTTTTGGTTTCTTTATAAAAGACACTATGAAGTTCACGTTAAACGATATTTCTCAAAATTTACGGTATTTTTATTATGCAACATATAAATTGCACATTTTTAATTTGTTCATACTTTGTATGTTTACTAGTAATATAAGGAGCAAAGATGTCAAGTGCTGGGACGAAATCGTAACCACAGGGGAGGAGAAACGTACTTGTATACACAGCTTCAAAAAAAAAAAAAATGACAAAATAGCTCAATGACAATACTCCGAGTCAGCGTGGTCACCTTTCTATCAAATAAATAAATTTATTGTCGAAAAAGCAATAACAAACAATGACCACATGGACTAATATATTATTTAGAAACAAGCAAGAGATCCCATCAATTCCAATCGCCCAAGAACAGCAGGGAATTTAATATTTCTAGACAATGTTATTTAATATATAAGTGCTATTATCTATTTTTAAATTCCAAAAATAAGGAAAATCTGAAATAAAATCAATCAAAATTCATATTAATTTTTTAAGACAATGTTAATTACATTCCCGCGTATAGAAATCCGCCTCTACCTGATAGAATATCGGAGACAAACCCGGACCATGGTGGAGTCTGCATAATGTTTAACTGTATGAATAATACTTCCCTTCTCTACAGCATTTCCATCTCACTTATTTTCTATGACCTCAATAAACGAACGCATTTGTATGTTCCTTTCAGAAACCACCAAACTTCCATTCTCCTTGTGAAAATAAGTATTCTTAATCCTATCAGTTTATAGATTAGATCACTCATTAATAAAAAGTATTATAATTACAAGGTAAATGTAACTAGTTCTAAACTAAAACTTGGCATATACTATTTACGCAGTGATTCATCAATTAAGATAGGAAACTCCTCGGCAGGATATGAATGAGAAGCATAAAGAGAGTAACCGAAAAGAGACGAAAAACTGTAAAATAATTTATGTTTGAAAAGATAATAAGAGATTTCGAATGACAAGTCTTATAATGAGCATTGATTTAATCGCGTTTCGTTTAAAAGAATCCACCTCTGAAACCGTGTTGTGTGACGCGGCGCCGCTTCGGATCTGCCGACGCGAGATGGCTCCACCGTCCGGCCAGCTTATTGCTTCCTTCCGGCGCCGAGGGAGGGCTCTGGCGTGGCGCCCGCCTCATTTGGACATGTGTCAAACGCCACCTCCCTCGAGGAGTTCTCATGCTTCCCCACCCTCCAAATACTCCCGCACCTCTAATCCCACCCCTCTTCCGGTGTATCCACTTTCTTTTGGAAAGAGACACAAATCTCCAGCTCTCACAAAGCACGTGATGAGAAATCGTGTTTCTTCTTCTTCTCTGGGACGCGTTACGTAAATGAGTGTAGTTTTCGAAATAAATTTAAAACGGAGGTTATAAACGAGGAAGTTTCTTGCGGCGCGTGCGTCTGCGAGTATTAATAGACGTCGGAGTGGGAGAGTCATGAGAGCAAAGTGGTAGAAGGAGTGAGACAGTGAGAAGAGGGAAGAGGGGAAGGCGAGAGGAAAGTTGCTGGGCGATAGAGTACTTGGCGTTCTTGTCTCGCTGCACCATTTCGCAAAAAGTCGGTAGCTCAGCGTTACGTACGGTCTGCGTCCTCCCAAAAAGAATGACGAAGTCCTTGTGTATGGACGGGGTAAGGGAAGTGCGAAAAATCTTCAGGAAATTGCAGAGGAGATGTGCAATACACTGTGCCAGTAATTTAAACTTTTTATCATTGCATCTCGAACATTTATCTCGTTGTAATTCATGATTCGCTTCTACATAGAGGGATACGAGTGGTTCAGTTTTATGAGTAATCATTATGACTCAGCGGTAAGATGTGCGTAACAAATGGCACTGCCTCTTGTGTAACACTCCAGCACGACCAATAGTGTCCGCGATTTTCCTGGATGAGATTGAACCACACGCAATTCATGAAAGATCAGGCGCGCATCACCACAGCATCTTCCTCTCTCCCGTACATCTGTACATCTTACCTAATGTAAAACAGAGCAAGAGTTAACCTAATATCTCCGCTCCATGTCTTGCAAACTATATTTATGAAATTTTAAGCCATATCGCTAATCTTCACGGCGCACTGCGGCATGAGAGAAATTATATAGAAATACATATTTATATTGATGATTGTCTTCTTATTCTCGTTTTAAAAAACATTGAAAATTATATACGAAATGTCAAATTGATGATCTTTACCTCATCCCGTGAAAATCCCTATCTATTGAGCAACATATATACCGAATTTTATCTAGATAGATCTAGAATTTAGACTTATTTTCTCGACAAATAGTAAGNATATATATATATATATATATATATATATATATATGATTGATTTTATTTTTATTACCTCTTTTTAAATTGTTGAGGCGAATATAAATTAGTTGATATGTCTTTTTACAATCATCTGGTGGAAACAATCTACAAGTTTTTTATATGAACACACAGTACTTCCAGTCTAAGTCTCATTATGAAGAATACTGAGACAAATTTGATTTGAAGAAATAAATATCGTGGCCTTGAACCTGCCACTACAGTACTGTTAAAAATTTACGGCTGACTTTAGTAATTTTATCATTTTCAATACGTTTTTTGTTATTTTTTAATTCATTAAATAATGCAATGAATTTCTAGCTGCAGTAACAAGTAATTCGAGACTAAATAATTATTGGATAAATAATGTATAAATAAGTAAGCGATATTTGGAAAACCAATGTGATAGAAGATTGAATTTCGGCGGATATACTGAAAGTTGGCATGTTTTACGATGGTAAGTGGAAGACTACAACTAGAGTATTCGTTAAACAACGTTGGGAATCATGGAAAACAAACGGTAAGAGCAAGAATAACAAACAAATTTCCCCTCCCTTCAATTTTTCTTTCTTACCTCCCTCAGGGTGATGAAGAGCTTCAAAGAGGTGACTAGGTGACTTTGACTCCATCGGCTGCGCTTTTGATTTCGAAACCCCTTGAATGTTCTCCCGGCAGAATTATTTTTCACTCACACTATATTGAAACATAAATAATAATAATAATAATGCTACCTTAATAAAAGACAAAAAGAATATATTTTTGATTAGTTTGATGTATTTAATTTTTTCTTTATTATTTATCTATTTTCAAATTCACTTATTAATTTTTTTTCCTTTTCTCCCTCACGCGTCTTAGAAAAATACCTATTAGTTCCTTGCACTCGCTATTGCCCTCCCTTAGTAATATAATTTCTAATCTTTCGTTTCTATCCAATAAACATTTTCTTTATACAATAATGTGTATACTACCAACACCAAACCTCGACTTACACCTATCACTCCTCTAAAACTTTAAAGTAAAGCTCTTTCTCTGTCAACCTTTCTATTAATAGCACATCATCTTACAGTTTCTTATACAGGTAACATATGAAAGGTATGAATGTTTTTGTTTGTGTTTATTTTATTTACTGACATATCCTTCCCACAAAAAATTGCTAGGTTGAATCACTGGAGGAGTTAGAGTAGAACAATCGCTCTTCATTTGTTCTAGTCTCCGGTGGCTACGTGGCATCCTAAACTCTTCACGAGCACGCACAACATCACAGTTTCCCCACCTGATCTTTCACACCGTCTTCTAAATAAAAACTACATCCAGCATTTCTTTACAATATTTTCTGAATCCTTTCAACAAAGGAGACGCAAGTGGGAGTCGCCCAACGATGGGAATGACTCATTAAGCCGGCAGAGATTCAGTTATTCTATGACACTCGTTCCTGATTTAATATCATGTTTCTGCATCAGAGTTACGATTTTCATCTTGTGTTTTCATGTTTTCAATTCTTCCAACATTCCACAAATTCACGTATTTATTCATAATTATGGGATTTGGAATGTTCTGGGATTAAAGACCTGTAGTGATATGAAACACTAATTGTGGTATTAAGAGAGTGATATTAATGACAAATATATGTCCCCATATTTTTGTCCCTATGTCTTCAAACTTATTGAATTTTAAGGAAATATCACAAACCTCAACCATTTTTTGAATACGGCGGATTTTACTGATGGATATATGGGAATCTTGTAGAACATATTTCAGAATAATTTTTTTTTTAATATTTAGTTCCAGATTATATAATAACTTTACCGGTCTATGGAATTACGACAAACTTTCATATTCATCGGAATCATCTTATCGATGTCTTCTCTATTATAATAAATAAAGGAGAGGAAAATTTTAAAACGATAGGACAATTTGTAAATCTGAGTTTGGAAATTTTATTTACTATATTGGTACCTTTTTACGTAACTTTTTCATACGAATTCTACTATTCCTAAAAACTTAATATAAAATAAATAACTATTATTCAAATGTAGACATTTGCCTGTTACATCATTCAGAAATATCTCCTAAATAACTTTTTGATTTTTCCACTCGTCTTTGTCGTTTCTTGATCATTATTTCTTTAGTCTTAAAGAACGATGCAAGACGTAAGTTTTTATTCTTTAATGTTCAAGTTTTCAAGTTTACTGTATCACATGTTTGAAAATCTAAGTATGCTAGCATGCCTTCAGGTTCATTTGAGAAGGGTTTAGCGACGGTTTTGTGACAGTCGCTTGTCATTTGCAATTGTGACTGTCATGTTTCTTAATTCGGAATGTGACGAAACCCGCCACACTTAATAATGTGAAAGGGTTGCATATTAGAAGGCGCACTGCGTCACGAATGATAATTCGAGAGAAAGAACTTCGGTGAGAGTATAACCCACACCAATGGTAAGAAAATCCTGTACGTCACACGTCGATCGCAGTAAGGTTGTGTAGTACTTACAGGTTGGAAGTTGCAATGCTACCTCTATCCGTTCTACAGATAAACAGATTTGAACTTAAAGGTGCAAGATGGTACTTTTCCCTACTTTTTATGGAAAAGCGGAAAACTATTGGAGCGACTAACGTGAACTTTTGTGTGCTAACACCAAGCAATTCCCTATCTTATTCACATAAAACATTTTCTCGCGGTCACTCAGGAAAGTGATAGGGGGATGGGGATGGACAATCGCTGATTGGGAGTGGTTAGATGACGAGACTTGAAATGTTTCATACCAATGTAGTTATGTCTACTGACACTAAATGCAATACTTTTCGTCATGAATCAACCGATTTAAACGTGAGAAAACCAATTTTTCAAAGGGGGTGAAATGTTGAAGGGGGTGGCTCACAGAGGATTTCTTCCATTGATGAAAAAACATGTAAACCATGTTCCTTGGACAAGCACACATATCCTAAGTAGTTTTGGGACATCTGTAACACACTGGGGGATAGGGGTAGTGGGGGATAGGGGAAGGGGTGGGTCTTCAAATTGGGTTGTTTTTTAAGTCTTCAAATTGGGTTGTTTTTCTCAGTTACTGGAGTGCACATTATTGAGTCTGTGAACGTGAGACTAGCTCTCCCTGACATTTTGAAGTGTGATATTTTTGCTCGATTTTCGCATTTCATTTGCATTTTTCGCAATTGCATTTCTCTTCACTTCAAGAGTGTCCCAGCGCGATGGGGGTGGCACAGACACGTTCCAATTAGCGAATGTCTTTATAAAACATAGGAGTTTCCTCAGCCCAAATTTCACTCAGATACATATTAAAACATAGAAGTGTTGGAGAGATTAATTAACTGCGCCGTTATTTTTGGTGGGCAATGTAGAATTGACATTATTATGAATTTTGCATTTACGTAAAAAGGTAATGTGGATTATCCGTATGTTCTATGTTATGTTGATAAACTTCATTTCTACTAATATTCGTTTCAATCGTTCCTTCTAAAGATTTTATAACCATTCAATTCCCCTTCACAAGCAGCTTTGCATTTAAAACACTCCTGGGAACACTTCCAGCTGAAATCGATTTCTCTTCGAAAGGGGAACAAATCTTTGTGCAAAATGAAGATCGTCATGATCTAGCGAGGAACGTGATGGTAAGACAAGGACGTGGCAGAAGAAAACACGTGTGCAAACGTAGGCTGAGGAACTGCATCTGCGAGGGAAATAATAGAGATCCTCCATTGAGAGATGAGACGCCTTCATAACGATTTCTTACAATTGGATCTACTGTTACGGTCTTCCCCCCTTGAGAACTGAGAACCTTCCCCCAGAAAGTGAAATAAAATAAAACGCCTCCAAGATTATGAAAAATAAAAATAGTTTAATTAGCATGAATGGCACTGTAAAGATAATTTTTAATCTACACAGATTTAAGAGAATATTTTAAATATGAAACTAATGATAGGTAAAATAATAGATATATACGGAATCATGCTCTGAAATCAGAGTGGAATTTACACATCCTTCTTCTAAGTAAATCTATTCACTATTTCTCATAAATCTCGAGCACTGTCTCTCTTTAAGTAAGCTCTCACAAATCAAAAATGAGGAAACCGTCCCATCTCTCATACTGGAAACTATGGGAACGTGCTGTGTGCGTGCTTGCGTACTCCTGTGTGATTGCCAAGAAGAGGAACAGTAGTGCTTCCACAGAACACCGTCGTCGCCGCCGCGCAGTCGCTCTGTGTGCCAAGTACACTTTTAATTAAAGGCGGAATTAAACACGCTTCCAGAATTGTGTGGCGTTGACTGTTGACTGAGGGTGTCTTGCGCGACGATGCACTCTTGTCTCTCCCTCCATCATCATTCGCTTCTTTTAGTGCACGAAACTATCATTATGATTAATGCTGTAAGGATATATTTGGTTACAAGAGACTCATTTTTAAAAGTTATAAATACTTCGTACAATTTAAATATTGTTTTATCTGTTTACCAAGAGAAATAGGGTGCGGTGTGGGAGATTTTAAAGAAATTACTGATCAGCCATTTGCAAGAGAAGGGAAGACAAATAGAAAACTTACCATGACCAGATTGCTATTTGATTCCATACTACACCATTATCATGTAGTGTTTGTGAAAAAGGTAAGTTGACTCATTTTGTAGTATATTTTTGCATTGTAGTAATTCACAATGAGTCAGAGGGAAAATATGTTCAATTGGCAGTTCATGTAAGTTATTCTACACTCATTTTGAAGACGAAGGTAAAAATGCTTACTTTTAATACTTTCTTTGTATCTGTGACATCACGCGTAAATTTTCTATTTCCAAGCCATCAGATACGGTAGGCCAATTTCAAGTATAACCGATAAAACCATCAAAATGGGAGAAGCTATTCAGGAGTATTACCGTTCAACGATATCGGTACAGAGGCAAAATTTACGATATTTAAAAAATAATAAGTAAAATTCATGGTTATTAAATCCATGATACGTAAAATATTCCATGATAACACCATGAGCCGTTTGTAGGAACATTTTGGGCTCTATTCTTTTATATAAAGATTTGTTACAGCTGTAATAGAGGGGGAATGATCACACAATCATTTGTGTTAGGAAAAATATTTTCCAGTTACCTGATCAATAACTCAAATTATAAATCAACCACTGTCACTAATGTAAAGAATCGCTTATATTAGTGAAGAAACTATCTAGTCTAGCATAGCTTCTGACGGACGGACAGTAAGTAACATTTAAGTTAGTCAATGTCAACTATCAAAGATGAATCAGATAATTGGGTACAATTTTACTTTGGTTCTCGATTTTGTAATGTGATATTTCTCTGGTTAAGAAAAACAATTGAAGTTCGAAAAAAATGATGACCCAGTTTTTGTTGAAGCAACAAAACAATATTCATGCATACCATTCAATCAGGATACTGAATAATAAGGACTTATTAGTAATGCGAGCAATTTATGAACCAATATATTCATAAAAGCAAACTTCTTTCCTCGACGGTACCATGCGGTTCTTGGTCAAACTGTATTATTTATTCATCAATATTAGTTCATAACCATGTGTGGAATATTCATTACATCACCTTGATTAACATCTTCATTGTGATGTAAATGTTTCTTTTTTTAGTGCATATGAGTTATTATTTGTGAACATACATAGATTAATATTAAATTAATGCAATATTTTAGTCTTTTATAAACACAATAGATAACTATCAATCTTGTTTTATGCTTCCTACGATCATTCTCTGTGACTGCAACACTGGAAAAAACAAAATTTAAAAACCTGCAGGTTCGTTGATTCAACTTCCACCACTGGGCTGACATCTTAGTAATTTCAGTTCACCTTAAGAAAATTGTGCTACGTTATGATTCGTGTCAGTTCGCGATACTTTAATTATGAAGTTTTATATTATAAGTAACAAAGCTATAGAACCACCTACTGCATCGAGGTAAAATCGGACTCTTCTTTGTTTGTTTCACCATGGGAATTACATTTCACAACAAGAGCATTGACTACCAGGAGTCTTACCAATCCAGTAATTTTCTATCATTTTCGCGCTTCCTTTCATATCACCTTTTTATATTCTGGAGCATTTTCCATTTTCTTTCCACGCCATCTGCCATTCCTAAGGGTTGGAACGTTGCTAAGCAAAACGCAAGCTAACGGGAGCGCACAGTCTCCTGACGCACGCTCTCATTCTCCTTCCTAAGCCCCGGGGAGCGCCTCCACCATTCCATTGGCGATGCAAACAGCGTCTGTCCAAACATTCGTCAGCAAAATTGTTCCCACCGCCTCCGTCCACCATCGTCTCCACTTTCTGCTACAGATAAATCGTGATCTACGCCAGGGGATTCATCCTACACACAACATTCTTCTTCAACCTATTACGGGATTACGTTGGATTTTCTTGACATCGATAAGTTGCAATAGACAATCCACAAAATTCACTGGAATTTCTTCATGTTCCATCATTTTTATTCAGTTTATTTACTTTTACCGGAAACCACGATTAACAATTCCCTATAACCTTTAATTATATTACGGAATAATATGATTGGCACTCAGTCTTTCACATTCTCTATCAACAAAACCAATACAACAATTTGAAGTATTTAATTTTATCTTCCATGTAACTCAGAATACGACAATAAACGATTACTCCAGATTTCTTCTTTTCCTGTTTCTTTTTAGCCAAACATATGTATGGGTAACATAAAGTAACAGTAAATCTCAGTTACCCTTATCTTCTTCTCTAACCCTGTTACTCCGTATAGGACCTCTGTGAGAGCTTTTCGTCTAGTTCGGTTACCGACTTTTACCTTAACTTCATTTCATGTCATACCAAATTTATCCATCCCCTGTAGAGATTTTCTCCATAGTACCCCTCGCTCGCCCTCTTCCGCGCTCGGTTTGTTGGTTCCGGTCTAGCGCCTGTCTCTCAATTGCATTGGCAAGATTTCTCAGAGTATGTCCGTTACGAATTTATATATTAGTATCGATTTTTATTCCATTACTTTTTATTTTTGAACCCTACTTCAAACAATACAATGTCAATAGAGAGTATTTTAACATTTCCTTTCTTCTGCGTTGTTCACATCCCTCATTAACACTTCTTTAGATCATCCATATAAAGACGTAACGCGAAAATTAGTATGTCTATTTGCTACCTGAACATGACTAAACCACTGAACCGATCGTGATGAAATTAAGCAAGGAGATAGTTAGATGTCCAGGATGAATATAGGCTTACTTTTTTTTTAAATGTGTGATAATAAAGATTTTTGACCATAAATGTCGATTATGCTGCCTAAACGGTTAGAGATAGATGATAACTATGAACAGCAATGTTGCTCGCCTCAAAGACTTCTAAAAAAACGTCCGCGACAGCATGTGTCTATCTACAATCTAAATTATTGATATACGTTATTAAAAATAGATGTGTTAAAATACTTCAATTTAAGAGAGTAATTTAAGAAGCAGAAAATCAATCAGATTTAATGAATTTTTTGAGCATTTAACAAAGAAGAAAAAGTCTTTAAATCGTAAATATTTCGACGAAGAGTTCAGATTTTAAAAGAATGTTAATGAAATAATGGAATAAGCTAAAGTAATGGAAAACGATAGGCATATACTAAAATCGAACAACCGGATGAAAGTCATGTGGAATATTGTTAAAAATTACACGTCAACTTCTGAAAACCGCGAAGAAAATGTTTCTTTACTAAACGATGGTAAAATCGTAACAAATCCTCAGGACATCGCAAATTTGTTTAATTCTCACTTCTCAGAAGTTAGTAAAATAACGAACGCAATATATCCAAATCAATGTCCTCCTATTATATCCACCCACGTACCCAATTCTATGTTCACTTCCGAAACTAACGCCAGTGAAGTCATAAGAATCATCAGCTCATT
>NNCF01127125.1:0-74746 GCA_002313205.1 Laupala kohalensis | reverse complement strand
ATATATATATACACACATATACTTTCATCAAAAGAACAAATATTTCAAGAAAGAAGGTTTTGTAAAAGTTTTATGAAATATTATGTACATTTTAAAGATCACTTGGTCATCTTTCCATGACTGTTAATTCACGCTTAATGAACCTTAGTTGCATTTCTAATAGTTTTGGGGGTTTATATTGATTCTGTGTTTCGTTTAATGAATGTAAATTATCCTACGTACATTTACATCAAAAACTCTTTTGAATACTAATATACTAAGCAAATGTCGTTATTTGTAATGATTAAAAATGTATTCATATTTCTTGTTTTAGGAATAATAATATACAAATTAACACATATTGTAAAAGGTGAATCTATTCTTATATAAGGTATTATTTGTGTTTTATTGCTGAATAACAAGTTAAAATGTATTCAAAATTACATGCAAGTGTTAATGGTACACATGATTTTACCTTGTGATTGCCTCCTCACAAATATGAAATAAAGTGTGACAAAAGTATTATTGAAAATTTCTGAACTATTTCCTTACTTCTGATTTCCAAACTTTCGACAGACAAAACAACGATAGTTCTCGGCCTACCCCGTGGAGCGCAAGGATGCTGTTTAGGTAACCATTGGGCTTATGGAAGTGAATTATCTGTACCTTCTATAAACTGTGGTGTTGCCGATCTATCCCCACTACCCTGAGCCGCCATATTTGCGTCAAAATGACGCGTTATTGAAATATATTAGGTAAAAAGTAAGTCTAAAATGTTTGCTTCACGTGATGCACTTCATACCGGGTAGCGCGCAAATCAAATGCTTGCCAGATCCTCCCGAGGCACACGACGGCGGCGGCTGCTGCATGTAAAACTCAAACGCTTGTAAAATCTAAACTATTCGTCCAAATTTTACGATTTAAAAACAGTTTTCATCTTTCTTGAATGCACAAGACACAGAATGCATTTAATTTGATGGGGATTAATTTTTATCTTCTTGAATTACTCTCTTCAGTTAAGTATTTTAACATTTTTTTCAATGGTTTAGGATACCCTTGGTAGATAGACATGTGCTGTCGCGGACTCTTTTGTAGAACTCTTTGTGACGAGCAATATTGCCTTTCATTATTCTCATCTGTCTCTAACCGTTTAGGCAACGTAAGCGAGTATGTCTCCTAAGATTGATTTTTCCCTCGAATTGTCTATTATCGTTGTGATACCTAAGGTAACAAAATATATACGCAAAACTTGTCAGAGAACATATCTATGAATTAAAAAAGGAAACAGACGAGAGAGATAGAGAGAGATGAGAGATCGAGATAGCTAGAGAGACTGACGGGCAGATAGAAGACAGAGGACGAAGGCACCCCGCTAGTAGAAGTTGCATTCATGTGACGCTTCAGAGTGTCCCGTCCCTCCCCCGACTCCACCACTCGAACCTGGGAACCATCGACTCGACCGCTAGCCACAATGTCAGCACCGGTTCCAGACCTCGGAAGCCAACCCTGCATACCGCCCGCTGACCACAGCTTTTTCTCTGCTCCGCGTATCTGGCCTAGTACTGTGTGAGTATTAAAACGACTTATGCACATTCCGAGTTTCTTTAGGAACAGGGCTAACCCTCACCCCCAACCCCCTTTCCCTTCTAACCCTTCTCCACCACCAACTCCTCTCCCTTTCCCCAAGTCACTGCTCGCTTGCAACTCTCAACCGGCCAACCTAAGAGATTGCCCGCGAGCAGCCACTACACTGGACGGTACTAGAGTACCAATAAGGAGAATAACGCCGATTGCCATTTTGTGCCTAAGTGCGTTCACACGGCGGCGCAACGCAACGTAACCGCACCGATCAAGTGAATGGGAACGATGTCAGCGTGGCTTAGCGATGCCCGGGAATTCCAAATTATAATGTCATGTAAGCACAATATACAATATGAGAGTACACTTTTTTTATGCAGTTGCGAATTAATTATAGTATTTAGAAAAATTAATATGATAATAATTATAATTGTGGACAAGTGTTAATAAATAATCATATGTATAATTTATATGGAAATCAATTCACATTATGAATTAAACACTAATAATAATCCAGAGCATTGCATCGGTAATAATAATTCACTTGTTGATTGATGTATAAATGCATTAAATTTAATTTTTGTATTTGAACCATTCATAACAGAAAGTACCATTACAATGCCAATTGCGAAATGTTACGGTGATTTCTCGTAATGGGTAGTTGAAAAACTGGGTGGATAAATATTATCCATATATTACCTTGTGTTGATGGACAAGGAGTGTCACATTTACAAAAAATCATTCCTATTTATCACATTTGGCACTTAAGGAACTGAACTAAGGACAATTTTTTTCTAATTTACAACTTATCAATTCTTATTTAGTACTACTAATGTTTAAATAAATGTACTAGAAAAAATTATTAGGTATTATAAAAAAGGATAAACAGTCTTTACGTTAAAATATAGTACGAATACTGGGTTCAAAACAATATAGTTTTATCTAAATAACAATATATTCGTATTTGGAAGTATCTTAGGATTCTTTTTCACGCTGATTATGATATTAGAGACATATTTTACGTCCGCTGAATGATAAACAAGATTTGTCATGTATTCAATGCTGTTATGCACGTAAAGCCTTAACACGTTGTGAGACAATACGCGAGGAGTAAGGATCTGTTGTGTAAGTGACGTTGCCTCAAGTACCTGAACTTTGAAAGTGGCGCGGGACGAAAGGCACAAAATGGCGTCACNCCTGTCTCTTATACACATCTAGATGTGTATAAGAGACAGGTGCTGAACGGGTGCGAGCTCTATCGGTCAAAAACTAAGAAAGTAATTTATCGCCGCTTCAAGCCGAATGTTTTACCTCTCTTATTCACCCTGCCCACGACTAATAAAGTGTTAATCTATTTGTACATATTTTATCTTATAAAAGAGTAAAGCTTTGGTTCAAAAACTCCTTACGAGAGAATTAATAAAAAAAACCTACTGAATAAGTAATGAATAAATTTAATTTTAATTTTATTGAATTTCTTCCTGAAACACATATATACTCAAAATTATATATATTTTCTATTAAATGTAGAAAGGATATTTTTGAGCCGTAATAAAAAAGAAAGTCTTATATATATATATATATATATATATATATATATATATATATATATATATATATATATATATATANATAATGTTCAAAAAAAGGCAATTGTGTTTTATATTTTTGAAATTCCCGCGGAAGTAAAATCAGATCAAACAATTATAAGCAAATCTCAGAAAATTTGAAACGAATAAAAGTGTTTTAATTACTTAAAAATTGAAATTCGTGTTTTCGGGGTGATGAAAGAAATATTTAGAAAATTTTTGTGAAAAAAATCGATTGGGAAATCATTTTGCTAAATCACAGATCGCATCTCAGGGACAAGATATTTGGATGAGTACTCTCTTTCTGGTGAAGAATCCGATGTAATTATTTTGAACAAGTTTTTCATATTTGTCTGATCAATCCTTTCCATGGGACTCTTGCTAAAGTGAACGAAGAATGCTCGTTCACTGAAAAGAACGGGTTTCTGTAAAGATTTGAATATGTGGACCCGTTCGTTCATGAACGTCTCATTTCACCTCGAACGAGTAATTCTTGGTGCTGAAGACGGAACGTATCTCTAAATTCGCTTTGATACTTTCTGCTGAGGAAATGGCTGTTAGAAAAGCTGAAGGATTGCTCGGTACACGTCATTTTAATCTTTATGTTGATTAGTAGAAACAACTCAGGAATGTTAAGTATTAATTTACTGAAATCTTACTTGCAGGTTCTCTGAGCAAATGGGCATACAATCTTTCTGGCTTCAACAAATATGGTAATATTAAATTAGATTTGAAACCTATTTATCTAAATTCATATAGTGAAATATACGAGATTATGTCTTATGTAATATTAAGCAACTCACATTAACGCATTTAGTACTCTTTGAAGGAGAATCGGAATGATTTCTTGTGTTTAGACCTACTTTAGTAAACTCAGAAAAGTCGAAGTTTAATCAAATTTTTTGTCCTGAACAAGTTAATACTCGCATAGTAACTTATCTTACTCATTTCCTTATCTTACTAATACTTATAGGTGCTTGTAAATGCTCGTAATTATATTTTTCGCATCATTAAAACACGAGTAAATAAATTTTCAGTTCAGATTTATTTGCATTTTTTAATGGTTGAATAATTGGTATATACGATACAACTTGGTTATGCTATAAATAAATGCGAATGTTGGAGAAAGAACATTTTCTTCTCAGCTTGCCAAAACTGCATAATTCAGAGTTTTTCACACATGATTCCAAAGCAAACCAAATGTATAAATTATTATTTTGTATAAATTATTTGTGAACATAATACATTATAGAAATTAGACTACATTGATGAAAAAATCAGCATCTCGATCAGATAATATTCTAGGTCAGAATTCTAAAAATCATATATGTCCAAATCTAGAAAATCAATTATTATTCACAAAATGTTGTCTGGGGTATTCAGAATACTCCCTTAGCTATGCAAAGGTCAATGTGTATATTAATCAATCTACTACTTGATTTTACTTATGGAATTGGGGGGACAATAACTAATTTATACTGATGTTGAGAGATAAATGTGGTAATATATATGAGAAAATATTGAATTTAATGTTTAAAAAAAATTTTCTAGGTCTACGTCATGATGATATTTTGAATGACCATCATGAAGATGTTCAAGAGGCTATAAGAAGATTACCTCTAAAAATTCAAGATGAACGTAATTTCCGCCTCACACGAGCAGCTCAACTTTCCTTGGCAAAAACACAATTACCTAAAGAAGAATGGACTAAATGGGAAGAAGTGAGTATTAAGACAAAAAATGTAAGTACAAATAGTGTAAATGTAATTATTGCTATACTATGAATAATTTTCAATTACAGGATGAGAGGTATTTGTTACCATATTTGGAAGAAGTCCGGAAGGAGAGGGATGAACGTAGCAAATGGGACAAAGTGTAATTTAGTGGAATTTCTTTACTAATTACTAGTGATTTTCATCAGCACATAGAAATAAGGGAGTTGTATAATTGTTCTCATGTATTAAATAATGTTCCGTTGTAAATAAAACATATATTGTATACCTGATATGATTGTAAGATCCTCTGTACATCTTGCCTTCAGAAAAATCCTTTTGATTGTGAAGTCTCCATTGATGATGGACAGAACAAAACTGTTTTGGTAGAGCTTATACTATTTTTAGAATTTTTTTCTGATTTATCCTGATTTTTCTAATCTTCCCACATAGTGGAAAAAAATTGTTTTAGGTCTAGCACACTATCTGCTATTGGTTTTTGTCAGGACATTTTAGGAGTCTTTTCTTACTGTTGTACAGAAGTAATAATTGTAAAGCTGCCATTTTTTTCAATTATGAATAAGTAAATTCCCAATTAATATTAAAATAGAAGAAAATAACTGTCTTAAAGTAATTGCAGCATTTAATTACAATGGAAGTAATTTTTTTATAGGGATAATGTAGTTGTATGAGGATTTTAAAATCATTTTAAACTTATTAGAGGTATGATTTGTTTTGTATGTTTAGAAAAGACAAGTTAAATGCAATACAAGGATGCCCTACAGTTAGCTACTGAACTAATATAATACCTAGATTATAAGTGATATTAATTAAACAATAAAAATACAAATTTTATGTACTGTGAAACTTGTCTATAACAGACACTCAGGGGATATTAAAATTTGTCTGCTTTTAGGGAGTTAAAGTCAACGTAGAATAAAATGACAGAGTGAAAAAGTTTCCTCTATAGAGCAATGTCCATTCTTGAGAAGTTCCACTATTTGCTGGTGTTACAGAAAATTTATCTTATCTTAGGGCCTGTAAATGCGTAAGAGTGCATGGTTCACATATTAATAACTACTTCACTCTGGAAGCAAGCAAAGCTCCATTCCAATCAAAAATTCCAGAGGGAAGTGAGAAAATCTGTGTAGTTGAAGTTACGTGAGAATGTGTGGTAAAGAACATGGGGAATTTTAAAATTAACGAATTCATATTATTGTAGAAACTGTTAAAATGTGATTAAAATTATTTTCTGCAATGATTAAATCTGAAGTGAAATTTGCATAAATTTAATCCGTTGCATCTTTTAAAAGACATGAACTGCTTATGACCTTTATGAGGATGATCTGCTACTTTGCTCTCTGGATTCAAGCATACCACCATCCATTCACTCCAATCAAAGCAAAAATGCAGAGTAGTCACATGAGATTTAATAGCCTGATAGAGTTAATAATCAAGAAATTTAAGGATCATTTCTACTGTAATGACAAGTGGCAACATCATTTTAAGAAAGAATATGTACATTTTGTATAATTTCTTGATTATTTTGAAATTAGATTAGAAAGTGATAGTTTTAAGGACTTTCACATAATGCAGTCTTCAATATATGATAAATTAACATAAGTTGGAATAATTATTTAATAAAATATTTATTAAATAATTTCTTTTATAAATATAAAATCTACCACTGCCCTTGGACCCTTGAAATTGATGGCAAGTTCCCTTACTTGTTTCCGGGGAATATTATCTCCATTTGGTCATATGCAATTTGCAACTGCTGTTTTGACAACAAAGTTTATTTAATATCACACTCATTCCAGAACCATTGCAAAATTAGAGCAGAAAATGAAAAGGGTATTGTTTCAAGTGGTTAGAAGGAGAATTGGGTGAAAATGACCATCTAAGTATACTATTTGACAAAGTTTACTAGAGAGGAAAATTTGTTTCTAAAAGAAAGGTCTAAAACTTGTTTTAAGTACTGTACATACACACATAAAGATTAGCAGATATAGAAACTGCTTTATATTACCTGGAAGATGTTGATGTTTAATTCATAAGTTCTTGATTCAAAAGAAACGGGCAGAAAAGATAGCTTGTATCAAGGAACAATGGAAAATCTGAACAATCTATATTCATCAACCTATATCTTATGGGATTTGTAAGGCAAAATTTATGGAAAACAGAATGAAATAATATTACATAATGTATTGAGTATTGGTTTTGTGAAAAATAACACATATACTTTAAAAAATTGTTATTAAAAGAACAAAAACAATATATTATAGAGGAAAAGATTGAAAGAAAAAAGTTTATTAACTCCTTTAACAAATATTAAAGAAAAATTTTCCCAAAAATACAATAGATGATTATAAAAAAAGATTTAAGTCGGGAGCTGTAAGAAACCTAATTTACTTTGAAGTTGTGCTGAAGTAACTAAATTTATACTCATGAAATAAGAATACCTCACCAAGTAATGACATCATATAGGTTATAATGTTAAACACTTTGACATCAATGCTGTGAACATGGAAGAAAACATTTGATAATACTAGGCCAACTGTTTCTATTCTTCTTGACTTACACAAAGCTTTTGACGTAGTGAACATGTACAGAATCTTAAGATGTACAATAAAGGTATAATAAATTTATTGTCAAAACAGTACGAATTGCGTATGACCCCGTAGGTATAGTGTGATTTATTGATGTTGAAATACATCATACGTTGGGGAGAAAATTGGAAAGAAGTGGAGAAGGATGCAAACTGGAATGGAAAAATCTAATATTAGAATTGAAATTATAGTTTTCTGTGCCATTTTTAGTAGGATAAAGGATGCCTTTGATATGTCGTTAGGTCATAATCAGTCCAATAAGAGATATTATATCCCTAGAACCCTCAGGATGGGGATAGGAATGACAGGCCGGTAAAAATAATCAAAAAACTACCAATATTGGTGTTGAATAAATCATTTTGGGACTGCTGAAGTGGAGCGACACTCATTGCCACATAAGTACACAATCACATAATATAAGGAATAAACATCCTTTGCGTTGGGGTTGAGGAGTGAAATGTAAAAATAATCAAAAGAGATCGATATTAGAGTTGAGATCATAGTTTTCAGGGCACTGAAATTAGTAGTGACATTCTCTAAGATGTAAAAGTCCACAATAAGTCTATATAAAACCCAGCACTCCTAGAGAAGGGGATGCCATGAACAAATTATTGAACATGACACATACCAAAAATTCAAGTCTGTAATTTTCTATGTTACTGAGTAGATAATGAAATCCCAATAATGTGCAAGTCAAAATTCAGCCATCGTGGGAGAAAGACACCACTAGAATCACTTCAGGGGCTTGATGGGATGGCGGTGGAAATAGATTTATATAAAAATAATTTTAAATTAATTTTGAAATATACAAAAATGAAAATTGTATCAAATTCATAG
The DNA here is from genome assembly GCA_002313205.1 of Laupala kohalensis. Classification (NCBI taxonomy): domain Eukaryota; kingdom Metazoa; phylum Arthropoda; class Insecta; order Orthoptera; family Trigonidiidae; genus Laupala; species Laupala kohalensis. Next base: position 66,442 of record NNCF01127125.1, on the reverse strand, counting down.
TTTTAGGGTTGATAAGATGTTAAAACTACAAATGCTGTTAGGTTCAAGTTGAGATCACACAAGGGTACCAATGTATTCTTAGAGCTTGGGGTGTGAAGATGGAAAAATAATGTAAAATGACTTACATTAGGGTCAGGTTCATGGGTTTTGTGTATTCTGAGATAAATAACCATATTTCGAATGACACTATGCACCCTTCAGACCACATGAGATGCACAACACCCTTAAAGGTGAGGGTTGGAAAGAGCGTGACATGAAATTTTATTGAAAATGTGCGCTAAGAAATGATTTTATGAATATTCACCCCTAAGAGAGTGAAATGGAGAATTGGTGTTTTCTAAAAACATTTTTTGAATTACATCAGTCAGAATAAGGGAGAAAGGTTACACACCAATAATATTTAAATTTCTAACATTGATGGATAACATTCTCACTGGATATCAATGGGAACGTGAGAGAGAATAAAGTTGTAGACACATTATAAAATTAATGTGAGCTAAGCCACAGGTACTCAGCTAGTATTTATATAAAAATGAAGTTATTGCATACTGAAAATTAAGAAATAATCAGACATTTTAACTTATAAATAAATTTAATATTATGCATTGGTTAAGACAAAGTTTTCATAAGACCTGCGTTCATGGGGAGACTCATATAATAATCAAACAAAACAATGGAAATAGTACTTTTTATAATCTTAAAAATCATTTACTTAAAATATAATATGTCATAATACAATAACATATTAGACAAAAAATTTACATAATTTAAGATCAAAAAAAGATACAGGTTTGGTGAAGTGGTATCAAAGACTCTTAAAGAATGGTGTGTAGTATGAACCTATATTTGTAAAGGATGTTAGATCTCTAAAAAAATAATATTTAGTTTTAGTTTCTTTTAAATTAAGTTTTTTAGTTTTAACATTTGACACAAAATCTCAGTTTGAGTCTATATAGAGGAGAGTATGAATTCTAGTACCATGAATTAAACACCGAGAAAGTACACAATGGTAATAAAGTACATATTTGAAAATTTTGATATTGCAGTGGACTTAAAATAATTATATTTTGATAATTATGCTCCATTGAACAAAGACCCAAGCCAACATGGCATCACCAGTGCTATGGAATGTAAAGGGTGATATTTGTTCCTGGGCGAAGCTTCTAGGGCTTCAAAACTGATGTTACATAATTCCAACTGAACTTTAGAATGAAATATTTTCTATTCTTAGAGGCACTTCATTTGCAGTTTATTACTACTTTTGGCTATAAATTTTATTATTTTATTATCAGTAATAGGAGAAAGATTGTTACGGAAATATTAAATTTACCAAAAAAATAAAAGTCAACTAGCAACAAAGATATGCAAGATATTTGGGAATTATTGTTGGTTGGGATTGCCTGGACGTGTATTTAATATTTACTGAATAGAAACTTATTGTTTAATGGAATTCTGAATGTAACATTTACATTTACTTATAAGCTAGTAATCTGAACTGACACACCAAATGTGTGCATCTGGCACTGCACTCTTTGCAGTCATCAAAAGTAAATATCCCACAGATATGCTTTAACTTCACAAAGAAACAAGTGAGACAGGTCCACCAACAAATCAGTTGTGAAAAAAAATTACTTTCAAAATATTTTTCCTGATAGTTGAATTTTGAAATATCAGTAGAGAGCATTGATCGGGAGGTAGGGAAGACTGGGGTAAAGTGGCCACTCTAAGACAAATCATTATTCAGTAAACTTATTAAATGGAAATTAAATTACAAAAGTATTTAATTATGAAATTTGGTGTATAATCAATAGCCATAAATAAATCAACAATGTCTTGAAATAACTATTTGAAATTTTTGTTTCTTCCAATTCTTTGCCCCATAAAGTGGGGTAAAGTGGTCAGGATATCATGAAATGATAAATACACATTCATATCTAACTCGAACTATATTTTTGGTATTAATCATTATAAATCAATATTAATGTTACATATACAATACATGAATATGAAGTAATGTTCTTTTTTGGCAAAAAGTAACTGCCATATTATCTTAGAAACTCAAATTATATAATTATTATTAAAATAAAAATATACTTCAAAAAATTGTTAAAATTGTGTCTGATATGTTGATGAGCCCAAACCTGCACTAAAGTAGGCCTAGTTATTAAAGAAATTCACTGCCTTCATGTTAGCAAGTAGCACGCTCATCTTGTTCTGTTATTATTTATTATATTGCCTTTTGTTTTATCTCAAATCTAAATTGCATGGAACAAGACAATTTAAAAGATGATAAGAAAGAAATGAAATTTTAGAAGCCTTGTATAAATTTATAAAAGTATTTAACTTTACTAGTATTTAATATTTTTAAATTAAAAACCAGTTAAAGCTGGTTACAAGTAATACTTTTGATTTTGTAAGAATTCAGTAAAAGGTTCAGTTCATACATCTAAATATTTAAAATAATTAAATAATGTTTGAATAAGCAAATAATTAAACTTAAGAAGAAATAAGATCAAAGATTGAGTTTTGCTCATCTGACAATTGGGGTAAGAAATATAGGTAAAACAGATTAATGCTCAATGTTATATATAATTCAAATATTTTTTAAATCAAAATTGAATTAATTGAAATAAAGGTGCTATAGACATTGTTAAGACTGGTACTTGGTTCTCTTTAGTAAGGGGATCAAAAAAATTGTTCTCCAAAACCAGTAGGAAAATTGGATTAAACATCCTTTCCCATGCTACAAAAAATATTTTTTCAGGTTACTAATTCAGAGAGAATAGTTAATCTAGTTAAACATTTTCTTAAGTTTTACAAAAATATTGTAGTGAAAATATTTGGATTGACCTTGAGACTTGTTGTTGCTTTAGTTTTCATTGAACCTGTCACAGATCAGTCACATCTCTATTTGTTAAAAATTAATTCTATAGCTTTGACACCTCCCAACTTTGCTACTCATGAGAGATCATTTTCTATAAGTAAGTAACTCTGGTTCACAATGAATCATGAAAGGCTCTCAAATATAGAGTTGTCCATTCAGGGGTTTGTAACACTAGATTTGCTCTGACAAAGGGGTCGCAACTTGCGAAAATTTGCAATAGGACTTTGTAGAGTTGTAGTACCAACTGAAGGTTACCACCAAGGGGGTTTGTCAAAGTAAAAAATGCATGAGCAACCCAAATCTGAAAAAGAATCTCTCAAAATTTTCATCTCAGTTAGTACATTAGAAATATCATTGTAACTTTCAATGATTCAGTAGCATAAGCTAGCACTGTTGCCTACCAGCTAGACAGCTGGGGTTCTTTCCTATCTTTAGGTACTTTTAGATAAATTTATTATTTATTAAAAACAATTTTTCTTGTGAAATGATCTCCTTTTAAATTGTAAAAGATTCCAAAATATTTCTTGTTTAAAATTTTCTACATTCATCATCTTTCTGGTTCTTGTATGTATACAGGAGTATAAGTAAATTCATAAACAACAACAAAAAATTACTAAAGCTTAATTTATTTTTGAAATTCTTTAAAAATTAAAGATAAAATTAAACCTCTTAATTGATGAGAACTTACAAAACAATTACATTCGTATTTTTACTTATAATATTCTAAAATAATTATTTTATATTTTTACATAAAATAATTAATTTGATTGAAAGTAATTAAACTTTTTTCTATTACTCATAGGTAGTTCAGAACTGTAGGCAAGCACCCTACCCCTTACACTCCTGAGCTATTGAAAGGTACAATTAAATTTCTAATATTAACTGAGCTAATTTTCTTGGAATTCACTACCTCAAGAACCTTTCTACAAAGACAATCGATGACCCTTAGGGGACACTTCAATCCTACAAAATCCTACCTTAAAGGAAATTTCCCAAGCTATGACTCCACTAGTGAGAAGTTTTCAGGGGAATTTTACAAGATGTTTAAAATGTTTATAGAGTAATTATTATGCTCCTGTAAATTAAAATTGAAATTTTGTTGGCTGAAGTAGTTCATGCACAGTGTTTTGCATTTTTGTTAGTCACCTAATTTGGGGAAGACATTTTTGGAGACTCTTGGGGGACATTGTTATGAATAACAGATGAAAAGTGTTAGTTTAGGTAATTTTATTTATGAATTAAAAGTATAAAGATTTCATACTAGCTGCTAAGACTTAAAAGCATGACATTTGCCTTTTGCTTCTCAAGATTTGGTGAAGGGCAAAATGGAGGAAAAGCTCATACTTGGTTTCAAATTTTGCTCTTTATGTATGTATGTAAATCAACTATTCCTGTTAATGCAAAATCTTTATCTATGTAAAACTTGTGTAATCTTTTGGTTCTTTATATAAAAATCAACTTTTGAAATACCCTTTTGTAGCCACATTTTTTTCTGAGTGTGTAATCACCTTTATTTTTATAACAATATTTTTTAATCCAAATGTTCAAATTTTTATTTTTTTAACTTTTTCAATACTTAAGCTAACTTATAAAGAATATATTTTCTTCTATGCCAATCTATAACTTTTGGTAAATATTTCTCATATTTGGTCAGATTGTGTGAAACGGTCAACAGAAATATGAAAATGAATAATTTATTTTATTCCATCATTTACAATAAGCTAATGGAATAATACGTGTGCTCAGGTCCAGTAAATGTAGACCAAATCCCACGTATATTTTTTCTTAATACTGACCTGTTACTTGAGAACAGAAATTCACACCATTTTTCCAGAGAACACAATATAGGTACGCAATAGTGTCACCCATGGAGGTAGGTAAAGGAGGGGGTTGTTTCCAAGGAGATATCAATAAATAATTTTATTTGATTTGTTTTCAGAAAATTTACCATGAACTGTTGAAAATTCCTTTTCATTATGATCAGTTATTTCCTTATAAATGTGTTTATCAATTATTTTGTACATACACAAACTTTGGTGAGAACTTGATTAGGATATAAGGTGTGATGAACATTTAGGACCACATATCACACATTTCCACCATTTTTTCCTATTAATTGTTTTTTTAGATTGAATTGTTTAATTTATCAATAAATATAGAAAAATTGAGATAGTAATCCAATTAGTTCATGGACTATAGCATGCCATTAGAAAATGAAATATTGAAAAACCAGTATCTAGATAATTAACTTAAACATAAATACATGGTTAATATGTGAGACGTAGTAAAAGCAGTAAACATTCGAAAACTGAAATTTAACTTTATTTACATCTTTTAGTGGAAATTTAGTGGAATTTGCTCAAAAGGTTATTTGCTGTTGTGAAACCAAGTCCACGCCATCAAGAAGTGAACTTGCACAACAGCTTGCAACATACTGTAATGAAAGGTAGAAAGGAGCAACAGTTTAAATTGTATCTTCTTCCCATACACAGGGTATTTTTTATTGTCTACTAGCTGAGAACCCGCAGCTTCATTCGTGTGAATTTTGTAATATATATGTAACTTTATTCTTTCTCACTCTGGTATCCAGTGAAAATGTGATCCATTAATGGTGGATTTTTTTGGGGGGGTGGGGGGGGGGGGGACTTTACGGCTCGACGACATCGAGGTCATTAGAGCCCTAACATTTTTGTACAGGTAGGGAAAATGCTGTTACACACTAAGGGGAGCCATCATGACTCTCCCCGCGTGTGGGACTAGGCGAATGACTCGACCATACCCCCTAAAAACCCTCCTGAAATACCATAAGTTGAAACATAAAAAGACAGGTAAAAAGAAACAACAGTTTACTAAAAAATTATAAAAACCGAAAACAAAGAAAGATGTAAAATTAGAGAGAGAGAGAAAATGTAAAATTAAAGAAAAGTGGAAGGAGCCAAGAACTTTTGGGAGGAGCCCCGATTCGTTTATGGATTTGAGTAATGACATACAATTAAAGATCAAATAAGGTGCCAAAGGCCACATTCCTGGAGGAATTTAAAAAGGCCATTCAAAATCGGTTCATTTTGCCCAAGCATAACATCCAAACTGTTGGGTAGATTTTGTCTCCTTTGGCTGGTACTATATTTGAGACACTCCACAAGAAAGAGTTCAATGGTAAGTGTTGTATTGCGAGTCTAACAGATGGGGGAAGGTTCACCACATAAGAGATGACCATGGGTAAGATGGCAGTGGCCAATACAAAAACGTGTAAGGATCACTTCTTAATGGTGGAAGTTTGATAGTATTGGTGTGTATCAATCCTTCATTTTAACTGATAAAATTGAGAAAAAGGTTTTAGAAAACACCAATTTCCCATTTCACCCCCTTAGGGACGAATTTTCGTAAAATCCTTTCTTACCTGACATTTTCGATAAATTTTCTTGTCACGCTCTTCCCAACCCTCACTTTTAGAGGTGTCGTGCATAATGTAAATAACATAGGAACATAATGACATTGGAAATACCATTTTTCGTCTCAAATGGACAAAAAACCATGGACGCGACCCTAATATCGGCATTTTTGCGTTATTTTTGCTTCTCGCCCTTCCCACCCCAGCTCTAAGGATACTGTGCCACTATGTGATCTGAACTTAAACTTAATAGCATTGGTAGTTTAAAAATATCATCAACCCTAATGCTATGGATCCGATGCAATTTTCCTAATTTTATATTCCAAAAAAGTTTTCAATTCTTTATAATAATAATAAATTTATTGTCAAAAAACAGTACAAACTGCGTATGACCACGTGGAGAACAATAAACTAATTTACTCTCCGGAAGCAAACAAGGGACCATCCCATCAATTCCGATCAAGGGCCCTAAGGCGGAGGCGGATTCAAAAAAATTCAGCATAAGTTCCTAGATAAGATAAAAAGTTAGCTGCGAGTTATAATACTAATAGAATGTCAATATGTTTGTAATTTTACGCAAAAAAATTACATGTACAATTTATTATCGAACTATAGATTATTCTGAGTATAGTGTTTAAAAATCATAAGAGTTGAAAAAACACTAAATTCACGATTTATTGTTACAATAAACACGCCCCTAGACAAAGCCTAGAGAACCTGTATAATAAATCCGCCTCTACCCGAAGGAAAAACGGAGAAAAACCCGGGCCAGGATGGGGCTACAGAATTAATGTACACAACCGTGCCAAAGTTGAGTACACATAAAACTAAATTAATATATCTATAAACATTTACACCCCCCACCCAAGGGGTTCTAGGTGTGTTTGTTTCATGATGACTGAGCTCAGGCTTACATGATATCGGGATTCACTATCACCTCGGCGACGCAGAAAATTATTGACTCGTCACTAGTATGTCATGTCGATTTTTTTTTCATGGCATCCTCTCCCGTAGGAATGCTGGAGTTTATAGGTGCTGATTGTGAACTTTGACATCTTCGAGAATGTCACCACTAATTTCAGCGGCCCCGAACACTACGATCTCAACACTAATAACGGTCATAAATTTTACATTTCGCTCCTTCTCATCCCAACACAAAGGGTTTTTATTTCTTATAGGGGATGATCTGACAATGAGGGTGTCACTTCACATCAGTGGTACCAAAAATGATTTATTCAACACAAATATTGGTCTTTTCTTATTATGTTTACCTGTCCTTCATTCCCACTCATACCACAGGGATGCTAGTATATTACCAGCAAAGTGGACTGATTGTTAACTTAAAAAGCTCTTATCCATCTCAACGGCACTGAATAGTATGGTTTAATATCGAATTTCTCTAATATCGAATTTTTCTAATATCAAATTTTTCCATTACTTTCACAAGTCATCCCCATCTCACCCCCTCCCTAGGGGTGCAAGGGATGTCTTACCCCAACGGTGATAGTCAGTCATCTGAGTATCAAGTTGATTGAAATTGTACCAGGCACTCTAGAGATATGGTGAGATACATACATAAATTATTTCAACCACCATTTCACCCCATTTGGGGTGGATTTTCATAAAATCCTCTCTTAGCGGATGTCTACACCCAAAAAGGAATATATCTGCCATATTTCAACTTTGTAGGTTTTGTAGTTTCTGCTATTTCGCGATTAGTCGGTCAGTGAGTGGTATTTCGCTTATATATTTTGAAAAAACGTGCTTTTACCTGTCAGGTGTGACATCTATATAATAGGTATATAAAATACGCGCGTATTTGAATGCAACGTTGTGTCAACATTTCAAGTCAGTCGACCGACTACTTTTCGAGTTTTGCGAGCACAAACATACCCAGGCTGAATTTTTATGTATAAATATTTCTTCCCCTCACCCGCCAACCCATTTTGAATTTCCTATCCCCGCCTATGTTGAGAATTTATGAATAATTAAGTTGAAGAAAAACTCGTAGCGACAGTTTTTCACAACGTTCATGATGGCGTTTTGCAATTCCTCTTACTGTTCTTTAGTGAAGGGAATAGAAATCTTTTCTTTTTTGTACTGTTCACCGTGGCGAACCGCGAAGTCGGACGTCGATGTTACAGCTCCATAGTTTATAAACAAGTATATAGTCCACAAGTATATACTTTATATACTAAGTCAGATATGCGTTCCACAGAGGGAGGGGGCATTTACTCCAGTCGCAAGGATATTAAATGTGATACTTCGTTCATGCTCGTTATACGACAAAAACTTAGTCATACTCCTATGCTCTGGCGGAAGAGTCTTACCTAGTCTGCGGTCTTACCGCATCCAGCAGGATTTCCTGACGAGTTTACTCACTATTTCTTCTTCAGAATTTCTACGGAAGGTGAATCACAACACCCAAGCTGTTTAGGAACTGTACAAATATACAGTCAGATGTATTCAATCTTTCAAGAGAGAAAATTTTCAGGCAAATACGTACTCGTGAGATGCCAAGTTTTCCTATAGCTATGGACGTTTTGGATGGCGAATCGTTCTCGGCGAACCGTGGGAACAGCTGGATTAGTTCATCGAAACACTTAATTAACTCACAGCAAGGGACAAAATGTAAGGTAAATTTTCGAGAGCATCCATTCCAAATTATTTCTCGACAAATTTTAGTAGATGAGGATAATTCTCTGCGAACTCGCCTATGCTCTTTGTTGGCAAATGATAGAGAAACCGATTTCTTGAGACTACTGGAAATACGCAGACCTGAGTTTTTGGATGCAGGTTGCGCAGATGGTTGTACGATGCTACAAAATGCAACTCAACACGGTCATGTCCGAGCTGCTTTGGCGCTTCTTGAAGCTGATGCGAACCCTAATGGAACGAGCTGCAAAGAACTGACGGCCCCGTTAATAATAGCTGCTCGCCAGAATCATCAAGACGTTCTTGCTATTCTCTTGGAAATCGGAAGGAGAAAAATTAATGTGAATGCAACAGATGTAAAAGGAAACAGCGCATTGCATTACTCAGCAGAATTTAGTAATGTAAGTTCAGTTGCATTACTGTTGAAGTTAGGGGCAGATCCAGGAGTACGGAACTTGGAGGGTCGCCCTGCACTGGACATGGAACAAACTCGCCATTTGTTTGATTGTTGCTTGAAGAAAAACGAGTCTGTTCATGAAAATGAACTTCTTTTAGATTTTGGATTGTTCATACCAACTTCGAGATTTGTAGCTGCGTGTGGTGAATATTATAATGACTCTCCTATCAGATATAGTACAATTTCTCAAAAAATAGAAAATGAAACCAGGAAGGTGGGACGCAATCAAGAGGACAGCATGTTAGGAAACGAAATGTGTGTCTTGAGGAAGCTGAGTGTGTGTAAAACTACAAAAGATGCTCTAGATCATCCATTTGTTGAAGCTTATGTTGAATTGAAATGGCAACCTGTTAAGTATATTTTGTACGCCGATTTTCTCTTTCACATACTTTATATTGTTTTGATGCTTTTCACCTCGGTCAAAACTGCAAAATGCATGGCTCATAGTGTTAGAAAAGATATTTCTGGTTACAGAGAAGATTTGAACTATCTGACATGTATCAAAGTGGACAATGTTGTTTTAGGATACATTTCAATGGCGCTAGGAATAATTTCTGTAATTCGTGAAGTATGTCGCGTGTATTTCTTCAAAAATATGTATTCGTTTTATGAGTACTGTTTCCTCGTGAGCCTGCTGGTTAACTTCGTGAGTTATGTAATAGTATTTACTTTAACTCATCACTTTATTCTATCAGTTGTGACATCAGTTCCGGTTGTTGCATTTTTATTTAATAGATCTCCTTTTCATCAGTGGATAACTCAAGCAGTTGATATAGTTTCAAAAAAATTTACATTGTTTTTACTTTCCCAATTAGCCGTAATCGCGATGTATGGTGTAATTTTGCATGCATGGTATTTACATAATACTTTTCACGGAACATATGTTGAATCAGAAGGTTTAGGGTACTTTAAAACGATGGGTGAAACTTACATTAATATGTTATTAATTATGACTGGTTCTCTGGAAATAAAAACTTCAAATATGTTAGTAAAGAGTGCAGTGGTATACGTAATGCTGACAATATTTTTAATATTTAGTTTGATGACAGCTCTAGCCGTGAGAAATATGAAAAATATTGAGAAGGAAATTTCAATCAAACGGTTACAAAGACGTATATTCCTTCTATCAGAATGTGAACACTTACTGATTAACTTTTACAAAATCCTGATTCGTATTCCTTGCGTGCCGAGATGTATACTCAACTTCCTCCATCGGGGTAGTATCTTCAATAGATCACATCGCATTTTTTCTGTCAAGAGGAACTGCACTTTTTCCGGGAGACATTTCATTAGAAACTGTGATTCAATGTTCCCTGACGCTCTGGTAAATCGATTGCTTCATGCACTGAATAATCGAAAAGAAATCCAGATTGACTCCCTAACTGAGGTTGATGAAATCATATCTCATCGCGAGTTGGAGAACAGTGTTCGATGTTTAGGAAGGAAAATGGAGAACCACTTTAACGAAATGTACGTTGCAATTAATGAAACAGTTCTAGTGCCTCTTCATGGACAAATAAGAGAATTAGAGGAAAAGTTGGATAAAATCTTGAAAGAGATTAGAGAGTTAAACAAGATGTGAATTTTGTATAAATGTAAACTGACATTTATCAGTCAATGGTAATCATTTTCTGCATTCCTATTGCTTGGTAGGAATTAAGTTACTCTCTGAAACGGACAGGTGCTAATTTCAATGTTTCCTTCCATGTATATTTTTATTTGGCGTGTAACTAAGATTGTGCAAAACGTTCCAAAACAAATAGTAATTATTGTAGGTATATTTAAAATAAAGACGGAGGATATTTACGAAATTCGTTAATAATTTACATCCATTATATAATGAAAATAAATAAAAATTAATTAATAATTTGATTTACTAGTGCTTTCTAAAAATAAAACCACAAATTATTTAAACTCTAGGGGTAAAAGAAAAGGTTTAAGATAACCCTCGAAAGTATTTTTCAGTGGGTGTGTTATTTCAGAACTTATTTCGGGGGTTTAAGAAGATGAAGTTTAAATTAACCAATTGAGGGTATATCTCGAAACCATTTACCAAAATGTTCTAAATTTGAGAGAATTAACATGAAAGTACCCCTATTGATTTATATACGTCAAATCTAGTTCTTAGCTTGGAATTGTACTTAATATTTGAATTTTTTGAATTCTATTCAAATTATTAATTAGATGACAACCCCATTTTCTGTCACACCTGAATTTCACCTACTCAATTCAGGAGAAAGTACATTACAGTTTGTGATGAAGTATCTTATGAGAGAACTTGTAGACTTATCTTGTTACTTGCTATTAAGCTTAAGAATGTGAAAGTCCAATGTATAAGATATATATCATCATGTCGCAGTGAGAACAATAAAATGGTCAAAGATCTTTGTTAAATATTAAATGTTTTGAAATGACAAACTTTAACTTCCTCTGGAGGTCGACAATTTTACTGAAAAACCAGTTTTAAAAGGCAATGGTGACTCTTTCTTAAACTGAGTAATATACAACTATTATTGCTTTCTGATAAAGTGTATTTAAAAACACAGAGGCAACCTTGGCAGCGCATTTTCTTCATAACTTCCGTGTCACGAAATGCATTAACCTGAAATTTAGGGTGAGGGTGCCTGTTTTCTTTACTATTTTTATAGAGAAGTTTATGTGCTACCCCTTTTGTTCTGCGACACCCTCAGCGTGCAGAGATGTAAATTTCACTAAATTCGAGCATAACTATCTCACTTCGAGTCTCGCGTGCACTGACGCAATGATGCCCAATCTAGATGCTGAGATTTAAAAATCACCCACATCCGAAGACCACCTCTACCCCATTTCCTTCCAATCCAGTAGAAGGGTAAGTTTTCAGATTTTCCTAGACTGTTCAGGATGGTGTGCCGTAGTACAAGATACTGGGTTTATGTGTTACATCTCCGTTGGGTGTATCCTCCTGCAAGTCACCCCTTTGAACAATGCACCCCTTTATGAAATTTTGTGTTATACGCTGTGAAAGCGATTCGTTTGTGACAAAAAGCATTTGATTCGTGTGAGCAGTACATTAGTATTGGTGTAAGCAATAAAATCGCATAAAAAATTTGTTCCCACCACCTCACCTCTCGCAAACTCCCAATCTCTACTATTAGTGATAGCGAGAGAAATGTTTTTCGTGAGACTTGATAGGTATATTTTATCCCAATGAGAGAAGAAACAAACCGAAGTTCGTGTCGCATTCCTCCTGTTTAGACGCAACCTAACGCATTCCCCAGATCAACCAGTTGCATCACTGCTCGAATTCGGATATGAATCCCGAAATCTGATTTGTGTCGGCCTGCATCATTCGATATGTGATGAGCGTGGGCATGGGTGGATAACGTACCTGTTACATACCATGGGAAAATACATGAGAGCACACTCTCCCTAACTTGCAGGATACAAAACCGAAGTTATGGTGAGACGAAGTAATTGCACCGCTAATTATGCCTCGTACTGTATATTGAAAAGTACATACTATTGCTATGTACGAATGTAAAGCTAAATAAAACTTGAATATTTTTTAGTGAATTTAATAAAAAACAGAACATACGATGCGAGTCTTTTCTTTTGACCCTAAACATTTAACGCATACTTGATTAACTGAATGGAACTCGAACTTGGAGTATTTCAAAAAGGAATTCTAAGTACAAAATAAAGTCTGATATGACTCTTTCTTAAGTTGTTTATTTCCATGGGTAAAGAAAATAGTACAGAGCGCTGGTATTTTTCGAGCGATATCAAAAGGCTTCCTTTTCCTTCGAAAATAAACATAAAGTGATGTGGTAAATAATACAATAGGTAATATGTTGTAATAGAGTATTGGCGCACTTATGTTCAATATAACCGCCTTCATTCGCCTTGCACACATCTGGAAAAAGACGTCGAGTGTTTCGTTCGAGGTCCATGGAAAATCTTCGTTCCAACAAAGAATTATAGGGCTTCCCACCCCGTACGCATAACGTATGGTTCGTCATTTATGTTTGAAGGCAAATAAAATACAACTAGTGCAATCTCGCAAAGCAAATGATAGACATTGACATGTAATTTTTCGATTCAATTCTAGAAAGTAGAGAGGTCATTTAAATGACCACGATTACAGACTACGCATAAGAATACAGAAAGTTAGATCTGCACAGTTTCCAAAGAAAATATTTTGGCCCGTTTAGTTTTCATGCTATACTCTGTAGGCAGGATTTTATTATAGATAGGGAGTATTATAGTTCTCCGGAGAGCCTGGACGAAATGGAAAGTCCCTACCAAATGATACACATTCAAGGTAATTAACGTTTTGTGAGAACATATTTTATAATACTCGTATCTATGTACCAAAATAGAATTCAACTATAAACTTTTACGACCTTGTATAGAAAAATAAATGTATTTTACTCATAACCCGTTACGTGTAAATCAAGTCGCAAACTTCCGAGAAAACATAGTAAAATACATTTATTTGATACAATTTGATTTTTCCACCATTATTTTTCTGGGGAAGGGGAGGAGGCTTTTTACTTCTGCCTCCCTCCTCAATATACCACTGCAGATAGATAGAGTCTAAAACTCTTTTAAAAATCAACCAATACTCTATGATTACCTTTGGTAAAGTATTGTTCCCACGGCCTGTGGCGCGGCGCGGCATGGCTGAGGTCCGACCAAGTGGTGCAGCAGACATGCATCTTCGAGTGTTGGAAGAATTGGACTTATACCGTGTGATCATTGGGGTAGGGCCGGTTCAAGGACTATATTTGGCAGATGCGAGGTCTCCGTTTTGGTGCCCATCGTCATCAACCTTCCCTTTTCCCTAACATTCCCTGCAACAACCCAAAATGAATAAATGGTTATATTAATATGAATTATAGGTTAACAGTTATAAAGAAATCAGCACAATTTGTTTTGTTAATGACACTGTATCCAGAAGAATGCAGAAACTTTAACCCAGAAGATAAGTTTAAACAAAACGAGGCCCTCCTAATAAAAAATATTAATCGGTAAAATGTGGCTATGAATAACCTGATGTACATTGAATAATTGCGCCGACCGAATATGCACTAGATATGGTTGGTATCCTGGTGTGGAAATTTTCTTAAATTTATTTTTTTGTAACATGTTTTAACTAATATTACACTGCGACTGTTTTTAACGGTTTCTACGATTAAATGAGTCTATAGTTCGTCATCTGGGCAATTAGCTCGGTCATCTAGATACACTTCAAACTATTCGTGAAGAACAGATTTTTAAGCTATAACCTGGGCGGCACGATGATACTATTAATTAGTTCGATGTTAGATTATACTGCCGACTAGATTATACCGAGTTGCACCCATTTGTACCCAGGCAGAGTTTAACTTGCACTCATTTGAATTTACCTAACTGCGCCGCGGAGGGTCATTCTGTAATGATGTAGGTGGTAGTCCGCAGGGTTGGACAAGGAATAAGCAGAAGGAATTTAAAAACTTGAATGCGAAAAATTTGTTCAAGTGTTGTTTGAATGCTAAAGAAGAGAAACATATTTTATTCAGAGCACCTTCAAGAAAACCCATTTCCATGAGCTTTCGTTATTTTCAGTAGGAACAAATTTACATGACTCATCTGTAAAATGCTGGCTGTACAATATTGGGACAATTTACCAGACCATTAACCTTCTTTAAAGAAAAAATTGAAACCTAGTAAAATTCTGTCGAGAATGAGTCCAAAATCCACATAATTTTGGTGTATCAAAAGCAGCTGATGCTTTATCAAAAGATTTTGAAGAATACTCATATTTGGAGGTTGCTATGAATTATCCAATGCAAACATTAAGACATAATTGTAACAACCCATCAGTGACACAGTAGTGGTTGGAAGGGCTCTAATGACCTTGCCGTTGATGAGCCCTAAAACCCCCCACACACAAAAAAGTAGTGGTTGGTTGAGCATGTTCATCCAACATTTATTGTCCTTGATGTGAGTGAAATTAAACTTTTGCAACCTTCAATAGCATAATCATATAATACATTTGGAAAGTGATAAAATTAATTGAAATGAGATGAGTATTACAGTGTATTCCTCTAAACAGTAAATTAGATAATAGAATAAAAGAATCTGACAAGGAAGTAAAAAAAATCTTTGCATTGAAGCTCAAAATTATTACAGGGAACATCTATTTACAAATATAACCAACTGTTAAATTAGTTTTTTAAATAATATTTTGTTAAAGCATATTAGTAATAAGTAAAATAAGAAGTCTGAGCTCACAATGCGATCCCACTGAGCTTCCCATGGGAGTTATTGTTCTTCTAGTACATTTAACCTTTAATTATAATTTAGTACAGACAAAAATACCATGTTTACATACAAAAATTTAATTAATTCATATCTTAATTTGTAATATTTAACAAAAATTTGACAAAACACATTTCCTCCCTATAAAGTCAAAAATTTGAAATATTCTTTCTTAGCTTGTCCCTTCAATACACAAACATCGTCAAAATTTGGAGTTCCTATCATTAATATTTTTCTTTCTGCTTTGATGAACAATATAATAGTCCAGGAAAACATACCAAATATTTCCACCCCATTCTGAACAGTAATAAATGAAATTTCAAAAATTCCACAAGTAGGTTTTTATATGTTTAATTTAGTGACATTTATGTACAAAAAACCTGATAATATGTCGATTAATTGTGGAATATAGGGAAAATAATATGCATGTAAAAAGGAAATATTACCTAAAATAATAATAATATGCCTAAAATACTGTTTTAAATAACAATATTTACAAACAGATGATATGACTCAAACATAGCTGGTGGAAGTGTAGGCCCAAAATTTGAAGGACAGTCCCAAATTTATTGATTACACAAGTATAAATAAATATCATACAAGATGATTTTGCTAAGCTTGTCAATAGTTTGAAACCAATATAATTTTACATAAATAAAAATAACACATTATCATGCTTATAAATTTACTAAATTATCCTAGCCCTCCAAGAAATTTGATCTTGTACAGCTTGATATCGTGAGTAGATTACCTGGCCATACAAAAGAAAATTCGTTGAGATTTGGTCAAATGGACATGGATATTTTTCTGAGTGAGAACATTACCTATTCATCAGTTCTTTTTTCTTTTGCACAT
Organism: Laupala kohalensis; assembly: GCA_002313205.1. Lineage (NCBI taxonomy): Eukaryota > Metazoa > Arthropoda > Insecta > Orthoptera > Trigonidiidae > Laupala > Laupala kohalensis. The sequence goes on along the minus strand of NNCF01127125.1, from coordinate 49,918 downwards.
TGTGAGCTTCCTTATTTTTATTCTTCAGCGTAGCAATAGAGAATAGAAAATACATCTCTTTTAAGGAAAGTCAGATAGAGTTAGATGGTGAATTATAATTGACTTGCATATATTTTTATTATATTGAACAACAAATAATAACAATAAATAAGAACTGTTAAAGAATTTTCCTCAGGAGTAAAATTCATCCTAGGGAGGATAATTCAGAAAAACCTGATAGTTATGGAAAATGATTTTGAAATTGTAATTTATTAGTTTAGTTCATGTATAATCAAAGAATAATCACAATGTCAAGTGAGTCGTGGTAGCGAAGACTAGTCAAAAACCTTGTTCAAAATAATTTCATCAGCACTTAAGATACATTTTGCGATTTTCACAGCCACTTTCCTTTCTTACAAAAAATTAAAATCATTTTTTATTCTCGCAACCCCAAATTTCTTCTCTTAAATTAAAAAAAAATATTTCATTGGAAAACTTCAACAAATCCTAATATGCATATGACCATTTGATCAGATTCCTTTGTGGGTGGTAATTTCAAAATACAAAACAAAATGGTTATTTTTAACCCTAATATCTCAAAATATTTGTCATTTTCTTCATTTTTCTTTTTGAGTGAGAAATATTCATTTAATATATTTATTATACATAATTAATTACTGGGTATTGGGGTAATTCAGGTGAAAATTTCAATAGAACTAAATGTAAAAGATTTGTTTTTTGTAAATCAAGATAAGTAAAAATGAGATTTAATAAGAAGCTCTTTGTAATTTCCTACCATAGGAAGTCTATAACCATAACATTACAGACATCCCCAGATTCTACAGGAAGTTTGGTGTAAGGAACTTGTACTTTCGCATTTCTTTCAGTATCTAGAACCAAATTCTGCGGTTTTCAGTGTAGTTTGCCTCAAGACACTGACTGTCCAGTACTTTACGTTCTCCATCTATTCATCTCTCCTTGCAAATACCTTGACCTATCACACTTAATGGAAGAGCAGGTCTCATGAACTGAACCCTGCAGAAAGACATATAAATGCAAACAAATATTGTTTATAAGTTATTTAATTTAAATACTGATTTATACTTTCAAGATGAGTTTCAAATAGAATCATTTTGTTTTAAGAATTACTACCTAAATTCAATTATGGAAGTACTGGCTCATGTGGGATATGATCAGTGATCTATTTCCTGTGTTTTTGTATGCAAAGACAGGGAAGATATGTCACATTTCCTTGGAGCAATAATACCCTCTCTACATTAGATTGAAGAGTATCTATTGATAGAGGATATATTCCTTTGTAGTAAATATTTAATACACTTGCCTTGATGCACTTGGAGTGGAGATTACATCTAATCATATTGAACAAAGTAAAAATAATGAATACTTCATAAAGTGAAATACTTGCAGTCAATAGTTACTGTCCAAGATTACTCTCATCAGTCACTCAAATGACACAATCAAAAGAATCAATGAGTAATTCAATAGGACGAATACTTCTAGCAAGAAGCAAAGGTACAAAATACAGGAAAAGAACAAACTTCAATAAAATTTATAATCCTTTAATTGAATTGGCATTAAAATACCAGATACACTTAATTAAATAATGAGATTCTGCTTTAGGATTGAGAATACACATGATACAAACACAAATATCTGAATGTATAAAAAATTGAAACATATAACAAGTTAATAATTAATATTAATTAGTATGTTATTGCTTAAAACATTAATATATAACAAAGTATGAGTAGTAAAATACAGCCATATTAATTATATGAATGTCAAAATACATATTGATTATTCTTCAATTCAAACACTCACACAACTCTTTTGATAAACTATAAAATTTGTTGCTCATAATCTACTAAAATATCTGTTTTAATACATATCACAAGTTTTGCAATAAATATATATTGTACATTCTTTGAGTTAAAAACAAATTATAAAAAAGCTTTCAAGTGGAAACAAAAAGAAATCCAAAACCAATCTCAAGTTAATATCTTTCCTTATAGTTTCACTGTTCCAAAACCTCTCAAATCAAAATCCAGTAAAATTAACAAGATACATTTTTTAACTAAACTATGTACATAACAAATTAATGAAGGGACAATTGGATAACAAAGAACTGAAACAGTAAACACATTGTATTAGCAATGCTGCTTCTTCTCTCTAGCTACAAAATTAGGGTTAAAAGAGCAAATATTTGACTGATAGGTCCAATAAGAGAAAAGACATTTTGGTTGAACAAATTTGGCAGTATGAATTGAGAACCATGCAAACATATCACATTTTCAAGTACTTCCTGAGGATAAATAGAGTGGGAAGGGGGGGGGGCAGTACCCTGTACAATGTCCTTATAACAATTTCAAGAAATTACAACATTTTATACATCAATTATCACTTAAAAAATTGCATGGAAACCAATAATTCTCATAAAGACTTATCTCAAAGACTTGTACTAATAAGCAGTTCAAAACTGGACAGATTCAATTGAAGAGGTCTTTGAAAGATTGCACCAATCCACATTTTGATTGACAACAAGCCATTGGCATTATCCTTTAACATTTAACCAGGGTTCCTTCATTATATGATCTTTTTATATTGATTTTGTTTAGAGGAGAGGTCTCTTCCACAAAATGCAGAAAGAAAGTAGCAGAAGCCACATTTTAATAGCATGGAAAAGTCTTTCACCCCAGATCAAATGTTTTTTTTTAATGAGTTGGATAGCAAGGACAAAATGTGTACATAATACATAGATTCCGGTGAGAAACAAGAGGATATTCCAAAATAGAAAAGGAAAAGAATACATAGATTACCACAATACTAAGTATGTCAAAAATTCTTTTCTAATTATTTTGCAAGTAATGCACAATACAAAAATTTATAGAAGTTTCAAACAATTAATTTCTGCATTTAGAAAATGTAGCTTGAAATGTTCTTGTGATCATGAATATTTCAAGAATCTAAGGTTAGTCAGATATTTTTCAACAATTCTTTTGTTCTAGATACAACAATTTATTTTAGTACATGATACTACCCCACTTATTGAAAAAAAAGTCTAGTCAGGATGATAATTTATCATACAATAATACAATTTTAAAAAGTCAGTTCTTTATGTCAAAAATTGTAAGTTCCTTAAAAATATGTGTGAGATAGCTCTGCACAAATAGATACATATTTACAAATTTACATCAAATATACAATTGCATTGAGTCAATACTGATGTGGGTTGACTATGTCTTCTGACCTCTTCAAACACTGAAGACAAAGAGATTCTCGCAAGATTCTGCTAAAATACATTTGGCACTAAAAACGTTTGGTCAGAATAATTGATAAAACTGATTTGGGTGCATGACAATATTTAATTGAATTAATAGGCCAAATTACCATTATGTTAATTTATATGGATCATTCAGCGTGAAACTTCAGAAACCAATGAAAGCATTAAATAGATAAAATACATGGAAGTGACTTGGATTAAATGATATGACAACAGACATAAATGTTTTCTTAAAAAGAAGAAAGTAAAATACATAAATAAGTTCTAATTCATGAAAGCTAGGAACATAGCAAATAAAACACTAAAATATGTAGAAGGAAATTATCAATTATTCTGGAATGAAAAAAGTTTCAATGCATATTTTACAGTCTTAACATTGAATATATTATTAATGATGAGATAAGGCTGCAAAATGTATAAAGTCAGAGGAAAGCAAGTAAGAAAACGTATAAAAAAGATTAAAATAAATTTGAAAAAATATCATTCAAACCTACTTTTCATAGGCTGCTGTATAAAAATGCATTTAAAATGTTCTCAAATTTTGTTCCCTCTTTCGAGAAATAATTCAGTAAATATTCAGCAATCCCAACATTTGAGATTGTTTGGCACAAAAATTGATCTAGTCTTGTAAGCTAAATGCATATTGGTTTTCGCATTATCCTTCATACTAGATCCCAAATTCCCGAAATGGAATTTGATAAAATGATATTTGCCATCTTGTCATCACACAAAGTCTCGGCTTTCAATTTAAATGAATTATACTGTCAACTGGTACCCCACGACATTCCAGAAGACCCAAAGAATCAAAACCATTTTGTATCAATTCCTTTCAGAGGTCATCATCGCCAATTCCGTCAAATGCATCATTCTCAACACAGGGTGTTGGTTTATTGGAAGACTTTAAAGTAACATTAGACAACCTTTCAGATAATCTTCTCATTGATGAAGTTGACTCAGTCTTTGTTGAAGTTTTGACATCACCATTTTGCTGAAAGACACATGAAAGTAAAAAAATTAATAAATAAAAAATATGAATTCATAATTATATATGAGGATTAATACTGACCACAGTTTCATTGGAGGAAATACTATCAACAGAATTTGAATGACAAATCATTTGGCAGCTTCCATCTCTTTTCATATAAGACCAGCTCCCCTTAGGAGTTCTATCACAGGGCTATTTGTAAAAAATAATGAATTAGATGGGGTATCTCAAGGAAAAGAAAGTTAGTAACGAAATAAATTTTTACAGCTGGATCTAAAATAACAAATTAAGTCTTTAAATTCGAAGTGCATGACTTTCTGTACTAGTACTTTCTAGGTCTAATTTATTCTGCTCAAATGAGAGCCCTTTTGACCAAATGTCAGACATCATTTGGCTCTAACAACACTCAGTGTGGTGTTAGTGGAAAGGGAAAAAATTGCTACGGCATGATTATGGTTAATATTCTATCCAAAAAACTGTCGGTGAAGTTGAATTAATTAAACTGAGAAAGGGCTACCCAGCAAATTTTAATTTTACATCCACTGTTGATGTTGTACCAGAAATTGCAATTAAGTCACAAATATAAGTTATTAATTTAGCTTTCTTTCTCAGGGTAAAAATAAAAAATTAAAACAAATAAATTTTAAGTTTTGGTGTCTTCAAACAACCTCTAAATATTTCTGCTTTCAAATCAATAGCAATGAGAAATTGTCTGCTTGTTTATAACTTCTAATTTATGTATCTCCACAATAAATCAAGGATAGCATTCATAAAAATAATTCATTTTCAATTACCATGAATACCACAAAAAATTTGAGGAAAACTACCCATTCTATAAAGAAACCTTACTTCAAATAATTCAATTTATTTTCTATACGTTTCCGTACAAAAAAGCGCTCAGTAATAACAATTTCATTGCAGTAACCGTTGCAAATTTTTGTGTAATATTACTAAGGTTGATTGAGTAATATCACTAACTGACCAAACTCATAAAAATTCAAGACAGATCGAGGCCTGAGGAGAAAACTTCATGACATACTCACACACTGATAGATATGACACAAGATTTTTACAACAATAAATTTCTAAGTAACAAAGCTCAGTTAAGGTAACAAACGAATAGAGGATAAAATCACACCATCATCTTCCATCTTTAGTGTTATTTAATCCAAAATATAGATCTGGAAAAAGTATTTCTTTCACTCACAATACAAATTTTTTGTTCCCGAAAAATTAATTTTTCAATAGCTAAGATTTTTTTCCTGTATGAGGGTTACAACTTTTTTGCCATGTCCTTAACCCTTAATTACAACCTGTCATCACTGCGACGAAGTCAGAATCATTGAGTCATTTGTGGAAATGGGTTTATGGATTTTAAAAAATGAAAACTAATAATGAAACATAAAAAAATTAAAAATGCATCGGATACATAGTTTTAGGGTTGACGAGATGTTTCAACTACCAATGCTATTATGTTCAGGATGGGATCACACAGGAGCTCTGTATTCTTAGAGTTGGGGATGGATAGGGTGAGACATAAAAATAACATAAAAAGAAGTAAAAATTAGGTCGAGTTCATGGTTATTGTGTATTTGGAGATGAATAATTTCCAATGAAATGATTTACCCTTCAGACCACATTAAGTGCACGACACCCCTAGAGGTGGCGGTTTGGAAGAGCGTGACAAATAATTATTAAAAATATCTGCTGTGAAAGGATTTTACCAAAATTCACCCCTAAAGAGGGAATTAGTGTTTCTCAAACTTCTTTTTTAATTACATCAGTGAAAATAAGGGATTGGGGGTACACTATCAAACCTACAACATAAATGAATAACATTATCAGTGGATACCAATGAGGACATGAGAAAAAAAAAATTGGAGACATATTACAGAATTCACACGGGCAAAGCTGCTGGTACTCAGCTACTTTGAATGTGGCATTGGTGCTTGAATATGACTAAAAAATCCCACATGAAAGCTATATATTTGAAAATTGAACTTATTCTAATGTGTTTGCCCACAAGAGTAAAAGATTATTAACACATCTGGCTGTTTTTTTTCGATACAATTAAAACAACAAAAGGATTTTTCTTTGAGACAAGTGTTCTTGGCACATCTCATCTGTTGAAAATTATAATTAAGTAACCATCAGTTAAATTAAAACCAAATTTTAACAATTTGCAGTTCTAGTAATATACTCGTATTGTTCAGTACAACTAGTCCAATTAAAAAATTGATTATTACAATTACCCCATAATCTGTGGGGTAATTATGAACAAGTGATTTCTCCCTTAATTATACATCCAAAAGCACTAATTTCTTCTTGTAATTGAAGTACAGAAGTGAAATAATAACCTTATAGCACAAAACAGTTTCAGATGAATCATAAACCCCTAAAAACTAGTCACAAGTTTAACTAGTGAATTTGTCCGCATTTACTCCCCTTGATCCTATCACTTCTTGTGTCATTTCACATATTATTATTAAATGAAGAATTCCACACAAAATTAAAATATCCTTGAGACGTCACTGTTAGTTGTTGAGATATTACTCTTATATATGAAATATATATTTTCCGGAACTAAAATTAAAAAATATGATGCAGGACTGACCTGTTTTCTGGGAGTGCCATTTTTTTTTAGAAGCAATTCATCCACCATTGCTTGAAGACATACAGACATGAGAATAGCTTGTTCACTTGAAACAGTGATCCATTGTAATTTGTCTTTTGACATTAAGTATTCAAATGACAATTCTAATTTTGGTTTTGGAGGCTGTCTGCTACTACTACCAGCAGCATAAACATCATTATTCTAACATGAAACAAATATAGAGCAGAATACTAATACACGGCAGTCAAATTAAGTTACGATTGTCAGGTTGTTTATGATTAACACAATTCATTTTCTTTTCTTAATGAAATGAAAGGCAATAATTGATAAAATAAAGATATTTAAAAAACAAATAGAATAGAAAGGAGCAAAATAGCTTCTTGCAATAGTTATTATGAAGTTTTAAACTATTTTTCTATCATAAATTATTGCATTTTATAAGGAAGTTAAGGTAAAAGATTTGAATTTGGATGCACAATACAAATAATTTCTAAGCTAGAAATAGAATTTGGACTTAAAAACTATAATTTGAATTATTTTTATCTCAAAATGTACAAGGATTTGTCCATATATAATTAAATAAATACACACATAAATAAATAAACATGTAGAACTGTATAAATATGTAAATAATATACAAAAAGCATACCAGCATTAAGTAAATGCACTATTGTACTTACGTTGTGAAGTGTTGTTATTCTCCAACATCGCATTCGTGTTACTTTAAAATTGCCTTCTCTTAGAGAAGAACTATCAGACAAACGTACCCTAAGGTTTAGTTCACGATTGCCAGCACTAACAAGCACACGAGATCCAGGCCTTGGATAATCACAAATACAGGGTCGAAATTGCATGAAGCCATAATATTTGAGAGTGCGAGCAACTTCCAAATATTCTTGTTTAGCACCTCGGGCTTGCAATGAAGTTAATTTCTGTTGAGTATCTGGACCACTCAATATCCAACCTCGTTCAACATCTGACACTGTCTGAACATAAAGCAGGTTCAGAGCTACTTTGTCTTGCATGAGCTCACGGTCATAATCAGGATCCCAGTAACTAAAAAAATAATATGTCACGTAACATACATACGAAAGAATACTGTCAATTAGTCAAATATAACACAAAGAGAAAATAAATTTCAAATTAATACAAATACAACAATAAAAAAGGATATTAAATGTAAAACAAGAAGCATACATCTATTATGTCAACAACAATAACATTTGGATATTGTGAAGTTAACTGACAAAAGAACACATTAATTATATTTTGAATAGAATGTATCAAATAGTTACTAAGTATTTATCTTTCTTCTGTTTCATTCTTTACATAAGATAGAAATACCAAAGAAGTATCATTGAATTAATATTTTCAACCAGGGTAATGGTCATGTTATTATGTCATATTGTCACTATTTGTTATTCACAATATAAATTTATCACAAAGAGAGTAATAGTTTATTTCTTGTTTCAAACTTTTAGATTTCAAAAGAGGATAGTTTGGTTTGTATGTAAATCTTACCCCCCAAATTCATGTAAACCTTTATTTATTCTCCCTCTCCCAATAAGTATTTGTTAAAACAGAATTATAAAAATCCCACACCTTTTCAAGAAGAAACTACTTCACGAACACAACACTCATAATGAGGCTAATATTCATCGTCCTGGCATGTCAACCACGAGCCTTTTTCTCAAAGAGTATCATTCAGAAATAATTTTGTTTTATTCCCTGCCCAAAACTATAAAAGATTTCTAATGTGCTATTGTTTCTATAATGTTAAAGAAGTAAACTGGCTAGTATAATTACAGAAATCATAGTAAATTAATTACTCATTTATTATACACATTTTTCATTAAATAAAGAACTTTCTGAGAAGAAGAAACCAACCTTTTTCTGAGAACCACACGAGGTGTACCCTGGATGGATTTTTGTGATATGTATGGAGATTCAAAATCCTGCAATTTTCGAAGAACTGAAAAAACAAATGATAAAATTAATGCAATCATGAATTGCCAACAGAAGTAACTAAAACTACAAAAAATAAAAAAATAAATAACTTACCAGTGAGGTCTCCATCATCTTCACGTTTAATAAGGAAGAGAGAAAAATAGTAAACAAACTCACTACTCAGATGAATATGTTGACACACTTTCTAAAATAAAATTTTACAAATTATAAATCTGAACTTACAAGATGAATATTCCAGAAAGAAATTGTAGTACACCAAATACAACCTCTAACACTTGATCAGATCGTTCAGTAGAGAGTATTTTCAAGGTTATTTTAAATCCATTCATTAAAAATATATCAAGAGACACCTCTTGACTCTCTTCACTACTAGTTTCTTGTTGAGCAGAGAGTAAGAAGCCATTGAAAAGGTCAGAGCCAACAAGTTTAGGAGTTTGGCTGACTAAAAAAGAAAGAAAGAAATTTGTTTTTTTATCAATAAAATCAATAACAAAGAATCAATAAAATGTTAGCAAACTTCTATCAAAAAGAAAAATGTGGAGAAGCAATTAATTACTTTCCAGCTATAAAATTTTTAAAGTAAAGTGATAACAAATTAATCTTACTTGTTTGAATGTATTTTTCTAGTTGATCTCTTCTTTCCTCCAATTGAAGAGGAGTTAAAGGTAAATACTTTTTAGGAGGAAATACTGGTAAATTGTTGACACCAAATTCCTTTTTCAGTTGCTCATGCAGATTGTGAAGTTGCCGATACCGAACTGTACAATGAAACACTCCATTGACATGGATGTTGTAAACCTGAAATAGATATAAATGACATACATTAGCTCCTAAGTAACTAAACCTACTAATTTATCATGGGTGAGTAACAGAAGAGATTACTTTAGCACATAATATATTATTAATAATGTTCACAAAAATATGGGCATATTGAGTAAAAACGTAGTCATTTCAAATGTCATGTAAGATTACTGATTTAAAACTGTGCTCTCAAAATGTAGCCAAATTGGTCACAAAATGAAATATGAGCTTTCTAGTATTGTCCAAGTGTAAGGCAATAACACCAAGAAGACATGCCTTACTCGTTATTTTTGTACTCATGAATAATACTTGCCATATAACTTGACCCTTTATCATCAACAAATTCTTCGGTATCAGGAATTGAAAAATGCATCCTGTCACATCTATCACTTCACATAACAAGTTGTAGTTAGTATAAAAAAGAAAAATCAAATAATGAAAGTCTTGCTGATAATCTGCTTTATCATATCCAGCTGTGTTCACACCCGAATCAACAGGACGTAAAAACAAATCAACACGAAAAACCACACCAAACTGTCAAGCTCTGAACAAAGTACCTCCGTTCCCAAACCGTGTACTGAGGTCGGGGAAAGTCCACGCGCATTCAGTGAGAGCCTCAGCGATAGCAGCGCCAGCTGAACGATAAGTGGCTAGTGATAAGGACTGACCCACTAAACACCAAAACAAATGCTGGAAATATCTGCACCATATTCTTCTACTTCGGAAGATATCTTTGAGTTCGCAATTGGGAAGACTGTATTAATACAAAATCATGAATAATTATAATAAACAAGACAGCGAGACGAACTTGAAACTTTGTTGACAGATGTCGACACAGGAAACTGCGGAGGACATTTCTTTTATAACCCGTTAGAGTGCACTGTGCTTCATATTTAGTGCCCTAATATTCGCACTTCAGCAAGCTCCTGACAAGCTCGGATCACCATTGAAATAATATGGAACGCCGACTGGTGCATGAGTGCATAAATCATTTAATATTTTAATAATTATAATTTAACAGCAGTTCTTGGCGTGCAGGACTGAAGATAAAGCGGAGTTCGAAGAACGTTGATGTCTGACGACTGTTCTGCTTGTATGAGTTGGGGCTCGATGCCAAACCAAGTATTATCTCTATTTTCTATCCTTTGAAAATACTGTACACCAACATTCCTTAGGAAATGGGCCTTCCCTAAACCGCGGAATGGGTTTATCATTACTTCAATATGATAGTAAATAAAACCATGAACTTTAAGAACAGTACTATTACTTCTTATTCACAGAGTTGCACTATGAATAATATCACTCACTATGACACTTTTACTGACGTAAGATCATGACAAACACCCCAATAATATACGACTCTCTCGATCTCAGCTTCTCCCATGAAAATTTCCGTACCACACACTTTAATACATTGGTTATTGACCTCTTTCACCCGTGGCAGCATGCCGGAAAGTGCGACCACACAGGAACTGTTTGCTATAAACTATTAAATTATATGTACTTCACATGCATTACGAACATATATTTGATATGGAAATAATTCATTTCTTCACTCAAGTTAAGTAAATGAGAAAAAATTAAGTAATGAACGCACGCAGTTGGTAAGTGGAAACGTGGGGGACGCCGCAAAAATCTCCTATGCGGCGCCGCAACGGCTAAGATTTCCATTGCTTTCACCTTTCCTTAATGCATGGTAAATTTTAAATAACTTACGGAGAAAAGGGTGTTAAAAATTGCTAATGTCCATGTGGGGGACATAAAACTAATTTCCTCTTAGGAACCAAGCATGGGAAAGGAAAAAAAGAAGAAAGTACCTGGGTTGAGATGGGTTTACACCAGCAGTTCCCAACCTTTGGAAGCTGCCAATAAGGTCGCAAAGTTTTGTATTAGTATCAATATTCTTTCCAATTCAAAAATTCATTTTTTTTCTTTCAACATTACATAATAGGAGGGAATTTTTAACAACAGTAGGAAAATGCTGCACCCCGAAAGAAAAGAGAGAATTATGGGTTTACTTTACTTTTCTTCAACAAGGACGACCTGTATACAAGCAACTACACCAATTTTGGTCTTACACCACTTCTGCTCAGTGCGTTTCAAATATTATGTATGATTGTTTCTTACCTATTTCCATTCCTTATTTTCCAGTGAATAGATTTTAGCCACTTTTGGTGAATTTTCCGTCAAACCTACCCAAAGAAAAAATTCATAATTGTTTAGGATTTTATTATTTTTATAGAGAAAATTTCGAACGGAATGAAGATAAAAACAAACTACTTTATTATCTTTCTCAAGGCTTAAAAATGTAAGAATACCATGCAATGTAAAAGTATCCATGTAATGTGACGAAATGATTTTTTCTCTCGAAATTTGTCCTCTTTTTTTGAAACCTTATTGTAAACTAACATTCCTGTCGTCATATGTGAGTTTCGTTGGGTAATCTTAATAACATGGTCGGCTCAACCAACAACACTTTGGAATTTCCTATCGTAAAATCAAATCGGGCTTCATTTTTGATGGGGGCAGAAATATTTCGCGAACATTCAGTCATGTGATTTCGAATGTAGATGTAAAAAGAAAACATTTCAAATAATCTAATGCTTCAAACCACATTTCATTTAAACCAGTTCACACTGATAAAATCGAGAAATTGGAAAATTAAAAGAATCTAAGTTCTTTTGATATTATTCATGATGCGATGAAAGTCAGTTCGAGAAGATCCATCTCTTTCGCAGCATTATTTCGCGTCATAAATATTTAAATGAGGTAAAATGGTAAAACATTTCACGCTTCTCATCGCCTTCTCTACTTCTCTTAGCTTCCCCAAGAGTCTCTGGTCTTATCCGAAAACTTTCCAAAGACATGTTGACGTGTCGCAATTCTTTCTAGGATCCACCCTTCACCGCTTCACTTTAGGGAATAGGGGAGAGTTTCGTTCGAATATGTATTATAAATCAACTCTTGGAAGTGATTATTCATTTTTCGGACAAAATGAAGCACTTTGTCATTATGTCTCCCAAATGTTTCATGCGCATAATTTAATTTACTTCCAATTTCTTCATTTGGAATTACCTCCACGACAACTTTCACGACTTACTTTTCAGACATATTTTTCTTCGGCAACCACTCACTTTGCACCTTGTAACTTATCTGAATAATCCAGAAATGGCTTCAAAATATCTTACAATTCACAAATACATTTGGGTCTTGAGCTTCGGGATCTCAATGAAATCCAAGTTTTTAACATTGGCTGGTCACTACAGAAGACAACGGAAGACATACAAAAATATGTTCATTTTAACAAACAAAAGTATTTCAGTAAACTTCAGTGACATAATACAATCTAGCGTTGAAGAAAATAGAAAAAAACAATATGAAACAATTTTTTTAAAATTACATTCTTCGTTAAATTACGAGTTACATTCTTCGTTATTGCAGAAATGATGCAGTTTATTAGTGTAACTAATTAATATTTGCTTTAAATAACTCTCATTACACTTTAATTAATCTTCTTTGTTTATTAATCTGATACAGAGATCGTTAGCCCGGGAAAAATGAAAAGAAAAAGGTGCACTTCAACAAAAATTCGCATAGAGATGAAATTTAGAACACCCCTTAAGGTCATCATTTCAAATGAAATATCAAAAGTCCTCATCTATCTCACTGGTGCTAAAAAATTTATTCAAGGTCAAAGGTCACGAAAAACATTTTTTCGAAAATATCTCTTCAGTGATGCGTTTTGTTGTAAAAATAGTTATCATAAATTTTATGGATTATAGAATTGCCTACAAAAAAGGTTCGTGTATGTTTCTTTCGCCGAATCATCGCTTGTAAATAGTAGTTGTATTGTATTTTATTTATCAAGAAGATTTTGTTTCGCATTTAATTATTAATTTTTAGAATTTGCATATGTATGTTTAGAATTTGCGTAACATTGACCCATCGTTTCCTGAGCGCATTATTTTGTGTGACGGACCCTATACATTTCTCTCCATGAGCCTGTGAAGTTTCAGTTCCTGGAAAATTAATATAAGTATTTTGTCAAATATTGTCGATCACATGTTTCAAAACCTCAAATAGTCCTGAGGGTACATGAGATAAACGTGTTGTTACACTCAACACAACACCTAACATTTTATTCTGTTCATCATCAATGAGATATCTGTACATTTGCTAACATAGGCTAACTTTTTTTTTTAATGTGCGATGAGAGAGATAGAAATGGTTTTTGACAATTAAAGTCGATAAAACGGTAGAAAGAGAGTTATGTTTGCTTACGCTGCCTAATCGGATAGATATAGGTGATAACTATGAATGACAATACGGTTTGCGTCAAAGAATTCTATACGAAAGTCCACGACAGAGTATATCTATCTACAAAAATTAACCTAAATTATCGATAAAACGTTAAAAATAGAAGTGTTAAAATACTTCAGTTTAGGAGGAAAAAATCAATAATCAAATTTAATGGGTTATTTGTTTTGTGCATTTAACAAAGATAAGAAACGTCTTTGAATCGAAAAATTTCGACAAGTAGTTCAGATTTTACAACTTGAATGAAATGGTGCAGCCGCGTCATACCTCGCAAGCGAAAATTCGAACTCAGTCAAGTTTTGTATTAAATTTCTATTATTATGAATTTGAAAAATTAGGATGCTGTACATGTTTTTATAAACTAGTAAATAAAAGTATTTTGATCTTACGAAATAGATTTTATTTTGTCCTGAGTAAAAGAAGATGGGTCTAAGAAAAATCCTGGGTAACGCCCCATAATCAGGTAGTATAATTAAATATTTTCGACATGTTCCTTTTATCACAACAAATATTTACGAATAAACCTCAAATTATTTTTTTTTTACGTGGAACCNCACACACACACACACAAATAGTATTTTAATATAAGGAGGCAATGTTTGAAGGCGATAATTTGTGGAAAATAATTTAGATGTACTTCCTAACTCATTTCTGTGAAATTTATTGATTTATATTTAAAGGTATCTCAAGAGTATCAGATCAAGAGATATCTCAACAACAATATTCATCTACAAACACACGGTGCACCCACAGGGGGGTGATGAACGTGCTTCCTCAAGCCTCAATTAAATAAGATACGGTTTTGTTTAAATTGTTGCTCATGTATTAATGATGAACAACAATTTAAACAAAATTATGTCTTGTGTAATTGAGGCAATGGGGGGGGGGGCGAGCACGTTTCTCACCCACTTGTGGGTGCACCGTTTGTAGATGAATGTTGTTGTTTATTTACTTATTCATAACGAACAAAAACAATTTACCAAACTGCTATATACTCCACCTAAAGCACGTGTAGTATAGTACATCATCTTCTTATGACAAGAAAATGTGAGAGACACTCTTGTTTGAAGAAAGGGGCAAAATAAAGTGATGAAACGACAGGAAAATAACGCCGCAGTTTCTGAAAAATTTTAAGTTACTCATAATGAAGTGAGTTTGAACAGTGGCAGCGGAAGAAACCTTGGCGATTACCCTGAAGATACGGAAAATCATAAGGTATATCATATCTAATCACTCATGGAAGTTTTGGACAGCGTGAGTCAAGTTTATGGACCCAAACTCCTTCCCACAGTTCCCGCCTCCCCATGCAGACAATACCATTCTATGCTGATAAGAGTCAATGGCAAACAACTAGTACTTTCTTATCTGAGTGTTCCTGGAACTTCGCACATATTCTCGATGAACAAGGGGTGAGTGCGAGACATAATAATGTGGTTTTGGGAATAGACTGGATTGTGAACTGCGAAAACGGAGGTAATGGTATTGACAAGTCATTTAACCTTTTTTTTTTTCACAGAGCGGGCAGTTGTAGTCGAGTTAAATGCACATTAATGTAATTGCGTGTACAAATACAGATTCTGAGCTGAAATAATTGGATTTTGATTCCTGGATAGTCTCACTAAACTGGTGGCAGTAGGAATATTTTTAAAGAGTAAGTTCAGACACCGTCAAGCTTTTTCTGATCCTACCAAAACGACGCACGATAGTTGGCTATTTTTGCTTCGTTAAATGATTCATTTCCTTGGCGACTGATGTGAATCATCGTGAATCAAGACGTGTAAACAGACTTCCTAAATGTACTTATTCCGATATTTATGTCAATATTTCATTGAATGTAGTAATTTGATGACAGAGCAAAACAATCTAAAGAACAAAAAACGACCGTCTGATCATTATTTACTCCGGATTCTTGACTTCGTCTATTTACTCACGTTGAAATTTACAGATATTCTTGTGTAGTCAAGTGGAAAGAATAGATACAATATTGACAATTATGTAATTCCAAGTTTATTATATGTTCTTCGCATTCTACAATAAGGATAATGTTTTTTATCTTAGAAATAGTACGTAAATAAGGAAACTCTTTACATGACATTTCTTTGTCAAATAGCATAAACAAAAGAAAATATTGTATTAAAAAAAAAGAATGGATATATAAAGATGATTCAAAATAATTGTAAACATTTTGATTAAACAGGATGATACACTCGATATTTATGAATAAAGATTACTTCAATGGATAGTAAACATCTTCTAGAGTCGAGGTACAATCATGGATAAAGAAAATTTGTATCCGTTGATATTATTTATCCTGATCCTTAATTGAAATGAATCTCTGTTACTCTGTGGAATGCGGGCTGGGATGGGTGTGGAGCAACGGACGTGCACTGCGAAGCACGAGGCGCTCCGTCAGAACACAGCTCTGGTCCCCACAGCACAAGAGTACATTGTCTAGAGAGACGAAGGCTAACTTTGTTAGAGTGATCGTTTCACGACTACTTCTCAGCTCCTGTCGTAGAGCTCATTTAATGTTGGAATGTCTACGGGCATACAGAGCAAAATAACGACGTGCGCTTTGTCTAAACATGTGTGACGAGACTGTTAGTTTTATTTAAAGCGCAATATTCTCAACATTGCAGTTCATTGTAATATTTAAGAAAATCAGATAGAAATAATTGCCTCACGAGTTAACAACAAATTTAAATGTGTTAATATTATTAATATTTACTGAGCGTTTCATAGAAGCAAGGCAGTGTTGACATTACGAACAAATTTTCTAGCGTCCATCAAACAAAAAAATAAATCCTTTTTGTTAAGTGTACTGTGTTAACTGAGACGATATTATTTCCCCTACATTATTTAAGAGTATAGATCAATTGGCAAATCCCTCTTGATCGTTAATCCCATAAGGAAATAGTATTGACTTTCCGTCAACTCTAGAGGGAGAAACTACATCCAACTTCTTCTAAGAGCATGTACTTGTTCTTTCTCACGTTATATCCATATATAAAGTTAATGAACAAAGCAGTTTTAATATTTTTAAGTATTTTCTGAGTTCCCTTCTGCATGAGAAGACAAGTTTGACTCGTTCCATGAGTACCATTCAAGCGAGATCAGACAGGCAGGAAGAAATCATTTAAATATGACGACCATGGAGGTCAAAAAATATAAATTCATTTTACTAGACACTACCATATGAAACTTCTTTAATATTCTTTGCACTTTCACAAAGGCAAATAGATGATACTGAATATTTTTTGTATGTATTTCCATGATAAGTTTGTCATTGATATTCATTAATACAGACATTTGGAATAAAATAGTGTTTTCTGTCCATTCTCCGAGGATAATCTAAAAGATAAGAACTAAGAAAAAAGCGCCATTACATTAAGAGCACAAAGGAATCATGTCCCATAGTTTTATTTTACATTAAAAGCATCGTATAATGGCGTTTAAATGCCCCCCCTATTGATCGGAGAATATGTTATGGGGTTTTGAAACTATGTTAACTTTTCCCTGTATTCCGTTTTTAAATTTTATCTATTTTTTTCATGACACAGACGTCACTATTTTCCCTTATGTTTTTAAAGTTCCTTATATAGAAAAACCTCGTCCCTCCCCCCCCCCAGGGGCGCACACAGGGTTTATTTATGGGGAAGGTGGTCTGAGGGATGTGAACACGACTGATGATTGAGCATTGTTGCATTTCCGACGTAAGGGGAAACGAATAATTGAATTGGAAAGAAACTGTCTCTGCTTTTGTGTCGTTTGCGCTGGCTCTATCATTTATTATTGCATTAATATCAGGCGACCGAGCTACGCTCGGATTTAGTCATTATAAAAATAATTTTATTTTCATTTAAACCTACTATTAAAATAGTTAAAATTAAATAGTTATTTTAGTTTAAACAATATCTTCATCTTGAGTCCAAGTTTAACTTCCAATGCGTAAAAAAAAGAAAATCCGTTTCGGAAATTTTGAACGTTTAAATTAACAAAATGGTAAAACATGTTGCAATGACTCTAGTACAACACTCTAGGCAACAGACATGGAAGTTGATTAAATTAAATTAGAACTCCCCAATTGTCCGGTTGGATCACATTTTTCTCTCAGCGCGTCTTCGTCAATCATCAGACTTCCAGCAAGCAACGCGATTGTCTTATTTTATCACTCTCTTCACCATCCACATCAGTTCTACTAATTATTTTACATTTTTTAAAATAATCGGTTAATAGTCGTTTCATAATTAATTTTATTCGTCGTAATCCTTACTACACGATAAGAACACTCCGCACTCGGTGAATTCAGGCAGACCAGATGCGGAGTATGATTGCCACTACTGTCCTTCTTGCAACATGATAATTTTGTTGGACCTTTCCTCTTCCACACGTGTGGAAAAATACGCCTTTCTATTCGTGGGCTAGTTCGCATATGGCCCAGCCACGGCACCGTGAAGTCGGCAGCTGCCTAGGCGTATTTCAATTGTCGTGGGGACTCTCATATTCAGGCGTTTTGATGACATGTCTCTGGACGAAACATGACATTTGGTATGGTCCACATATTGCAGAGAATGTTCCCGTTGAAACGGTAGTTCAATAGTGTTATTTTTAAATAGTTTTAAATATTATCGGAGACATGATTCAGGAATAGGGCATATTATGTAGATACGTATCTTTATAGACTCTTTAGTTACGTATCTTTATAGATTTTTTAATCACGAATTTTGATCGGATTTTTCGCGTGAGTATATAACATAATCTTTCATAATGTAATCTTTCAGTATACAACATAATCTTTCAAATATTCAAGAATGAGAAATATTCTTAATGTCGCCTCAAGGCGTAAAAATTATGGAATCATGTCTGCATGAAGACCCCTGAGAGGAAGGTCTCCGGAATAGGAGCAGAATGTAAAGCTCGCTCCACACGATACATTTTGTGCTACAAAATTGCATGCAAAGTACTATGCAGTCAGCCGTCCACACTCGGAAATGACGTCATTGCTGTCTACGCTGCAGTCTGGCATGAAAGATTTGGGAAATATCACAGGTTCTATTTTTCGTGCAGTTTTAAATAAATAAATAATAAATAAATTTATTGCCAAAAACAGTACAAACTGCGTATGACCACGTGGAGGGAAAAAAAACTAATTTACTCTCCGGAAGCAAGCAAGGGACCATCCCATCAATTCCGATCAAGGGCCCTAAGGCAGAGGCGGATTCAAAAAATTCAGCAAAAATTCCTAGATAAGATAAAAAGTTAGCTGCGAGTTATAATACTAATAGAATGTCAATATGTTTGTAATTTTAAGCAAAAAATTACATGTAAGTTATTATCGAACTATAGATTATTCTGAGTATAGTGCTTAAAAATTGAAATAACACTAAATTCACGATTTATTGTTACAATAGACCCGCCCCTAGACAAAGCCTAGAGAACCTGTATGATAAATCCGCCTCTACCCGAAGGAAAACCGGAGAAAAACCCGGGCCAGGATGGGGCTACAGAATTTATGTACACAAACGTGCCAATGTTGAGTACACATAAAACTAAATTAATATGAGCCATAAGACAACACAATCATGCAAGAAAATAGTTTTTGAAATTGTTATAAGTTGTTTAAAAAGTACTACAGCAATGGCGTGATAAAGCACAAGACGAATTTAACTTTTGTTAAAATCAATAAATTCTTTTACAGTGTAGAAGCACTGGTGCAGGAGGTAGTTTTTAACCGCGGATTTGAAGATATTCAATTTCATAATATCTTTTATATTCTTGGGCAGGGAATTATATAGAACGATTCCCGAATGGTATGGTCCCTTTTGGCAAAGAGTGGTTGACACTCTAGGGCGATGAATATTACTACTATTGCGTGTATAGTGTTCGTGAACGAGACTGTTTCGTATAAAGCAAGGGTGGTGCTTCAGTAATTCGGTCTTAACAAACACGACCGTTTCATAAATATAAATGCAGGGAAGTGTTAAGATATTTAATTCCTTGAATAAAGGTTTACAAGAGTTTCGGGGGTGAGATTTACAAATTATCCGAACTATCCTCTTCTGAATTCTGAAAGTTTGAATACTCTGACCGGAATTACCCCAGAAGGTAATGCCGTAACGTAAATGGGAGTAAACGTTTGCAAAATATACGCAACGGGAAATACGTGGACTAACTGCGTTAACTAAGATTCGGAATGCGTAACACAATTTGCTTAATTGGGAATTAAGATTGTCAATGTGACAATTCCATTTGAGGTTGTCTTGAATATGGAGACCTAAGAATTTTGTATTTGTAACAGTTTTTAATTGTGTTCCGTTTAAAGAAAGAGAAACCTGGGGTAAAGATTTTGTGATACTATTGTGAAATGACATAGACACTGTTTTGTCAGTGTTTACAATGAGACGATTTGCATGGAACCAAGTCGAAAGGTTAGACAAAACTTTTTGAGCATTGGCGTGTTTACATAGTAAATTAGTGTCATCAGCAAAAAGAACCATTTTGCAATCTGATGTGGATGATGACATGTCGTTCACATACAATAAAAAGAGTATAGGGCCGAGAATTGATCCTTGGGGTACTCCGCAAGTAAGTGGCTTTGTTTCTGAAAGACAACGCTCAAGTATTTTATTTTTAGTATAGGATATTTCTACTTGTTGATATCTATCTTTTAAATAAGAAGTTAGCCATTGATGTGGAAGTCCACGAATGCCTAAAGAATGCAATTTGGTAAGGAGAATTCCGTGATCGATGACATCGAATGCTTTGGATAAGTCAAGAAAAACACCCTGAGGATTTTCTCCACTGTCTAGAGATGTGGTAACATCGTTTAAGAAGGAAAATATGGCGCTTGTAGTGGAAAAGGATTTCCTAAAACCGTGTTGATCGTCAGAGAGAATGTTATATTTTGATAAAAAATCTAGAAGACGCTTATAGAACAATTTTTCTAGGATTTTTGAGAAAGTGGGTAGTAGAGATATTGGTCGGTAATTTCCAATATTAAGTTTGTTTCCTTTCTTGTGTAAAGGTTTCACTTTAGCTCTCTTAAATATATTGGGAAACACCCCTTCCGATAAAGAACTATTAAAAATATTTACGAGTGGATTTAATATAGCGTGGGACGAAGATTTAACAATAAACTCAGGTATATCATCTATGCCTCGTGAAAATTTGTTTTTTAAGGAGCTGATGATTCCCATGACTTCACTGGCGTTAGTTTCGGAAGTGAACATAGAATTGGGTATGTGGGTGGTAATAATTGGAGGACATTGATTTGGATATATTGAGTTCGTTATTTTACCAACTTCTGAGAAGTGAGAATTAAACAAACTTGCGATGTCCTGAGGATTTGACACGATCTTGCCATCGTTTAGTAAAGAAACATTTTCTTCGCGATTTTCAGAAGTTGACGTGTAATTGTTAACAATATTCCACATGGCTTTCATCCGGTTGTTCGATTTTAGTATATGCCTGTCGTTTTCCATAACTTTAGCTGCATAGACTACTTTTCGGAGAATAGTCTTATATTTACGAAAATAATTATGGAATTCGGGTGGCTGGTTATAGCGTTTTGAAAGATAATATAAACGGCGTTTGTTTTTTGAAGAAATTCTTATCCCTAGGGTGATCCATCTATTGTATTTTTTTGTGTTAATTAACTTGCGTTTTATGGGAAAACTAGAGTTGTAATGTTTTAGGAATGTTGAGATAAATACATTGAATTTGTCGTCGGTGTTTTGGCAATTGTAAACATCTTTCCATGTTTCTTCACGCAAATAATTTACGAATATGGATTTATTTATGTCATTAAACTCTCTTGTAAATTTGTAAAGGATTTTAAGCGGTTTTAGTGTATTATTAATAGTCAATACTTGAGCAAGGTGATCACTGTATCCGGCGATAAACACTTCAGAGAGATACGAGATTCCATTGTTGACTATAATTTGATCTAGCAATGTTTGAGATGAGCCGGAGAGGCGAGTGGGGTCATTTATCGTAGTAATAAGGTTGAAGGAGTCGATAAGATTCTTGAATCGATTAACTGGTGAATGTGCAGAGTCGGATGTACTCAAGAAATCGATATTGAAATCACCACATATAACGATAGATTTAGTAGATTTATGTGCGATATGTTCTAAAACATTTTCGAAGTTCCGAAAAAATATGTCAAGATCTGATTGAGGAGGTCTATAAATACACAAAACAACAATACCGGTGTCGGTCAGTTCAACTGCAGAAATTTCGAACACACTATCTACGCAGAAGTTCTCGTAGCCTGTCAGTGGAGAAGATAAAATATCATTACGAACGTAGATACACGTACCTCCGTGGGGATTTTTGCCTTTAAAATTTTGCCGACAGTAAGAACTTGCTAAATAATAATTAGAAATAGCAGTATCGTTGATGTTGTTAGTTGAAAGCCAATGCTCTGTGAGGCATAGCAAATCGAATCGATTTTCGTGTACCAGAATTTCAATGTCTGTCAATTTGTTTGAAAGGGATTGGACATTATGATGAAATATAATTATTTTATTTTCGCAAAGAGTTTGTGACTCACGAGAAATGGAATCGACGTTAGATTGTGGAGAGGAATTTGAAATTGGTACAGCTTCTAGTTCCGGATGAAGCTCGCACACAGCACCTGAACGCGATTGTCACCTTCGAGTACCACATCGTACTCCTGAGCGCAAGTTGTAACGGTGTATGGGGGCGACAGGAGGAATAGATGTTGACGTGGGAGATGAGGAAGCAGTAGGTGAAAGAACGGGGACAGGAGAAGAAATGGGTGTGGAGATAGGAAGAGGAAATGGTGATGAGGTAGGAGCAGAGGGAGGTGGAGGAGATGAGGTAGAAGTAGAGGGAGGTGGAGGAGGAGATGAGGTACGTGCAGGAGGAGGTAATGGAGGAGGTGGATGATGTGAGGTCAGATGTGAAGCTAGGAGAGAACCGAAGTGCTGTTTCCCAGACGGTTTCAGGTGTAAACCGTGCTGGGTAAAGTCCTTGGCAGTCAGGTGTGGTTGCAAATCAAAAAATGTGATTTTTGTGTCTGCCAGGTGATGTTTTAGGGAGATGTTTGCCAGGTTAATTTCGTGGTTTATTTGTGGAACGTTGAAGCGTGGAGGCAGGCTAGAGAGCACTATGTTTGTGTGCAGGGAGGCCATTTTTAGTTTCTGTAGATGTTCAGACGCGTTAAAATGTCCACCCAAGTTGATATCGTTCTGCCCACCTATGATGATTACTGTGTCCCGCTCAGTGAGTTTTTTAGTGTAAGTGTCCAGTTCTCGAATAACTTCAGCCAAACGAGCGTTTGGCTTAAAGAAACCGGAGACTGAGAACTGGCTAGGAAGAAATCCACGCAATACGGAGGACATCTGACGACCGTGCGAATCAGCTAGTATGAGCACGTTTGATTTCTGCGTGGAAGTGTTGGTATCATCTCTGGATAGCACTACTTTACGTGGTTTTGGGCGGCTGTGCTTACCAGTGCGTGGTGTGCGAACAGGTCTGGGTACTGGACGGGAGGGGATGAAACGAGTAGGTAAGGGAGGAAACAGGGACATGTCATCTAACACACTAAACCTATTCTGAGTGAAGAGTTGGGGTGGTGCATGCGTCGTTGGTTTAACCGGGTGATAGCAGTTGGAAGGACGGCGAGAATTCCTAACTGTAGTCCAACCGCCGATCGTTTTCTTATTGATCTCTTCCAGCGCACTGATTCGTGTATCAATATAATGTACCAAGTTATTGTACGCCTTCTGAAGATCAGCTTTGAATGAGTTGAGGAATGCGATAGTGTCCATTGTTGTGAGAAAGTTAGCAACTTCACGACAAAAGCAAATGAGAATACACGAAAACTGACAACTAACACTGAATGAAGGATGCTAGTATAATAATATATTTATTACTACGGAAGTTACAAATGAGATAATAAATAAATTAAATATACAAACAAACCGACGACAAAAATGATTGAAATAATTATTTAGGGCGACCACTGGAGATTAATTAATTCGACAATAACTACCGTATATTGTGTTAAAATGCAAATGAATACGAAAGAATCAAGAAAATCGAATTGTAAAATGATGTAACAATTCTATGAAATTATGACGACGAAAACTTGGGTGCAACAATGAGGCAGGGTTTAATCAGGAAATAAACAAACCGACAAATGACAGAAATAATTTAGGATGACAACTGCAGATAAATTAATTCGACAATAACTAAGACAATATTTTGTTAAATTGTAATGAATAACTACAAAAAGATCACGAAACAAATGGTAAAATATTGGAATAATTGTATTTACGACGACGAAACTTGAGCAGTGCAACAATAGAGTACGTTATTTTTAATTTAATAATGATGTAATAGTATATGCACCAGACAATCTAAATACAGCAAAATAATTAATTTTAATGCACCAAGAAGTTAAATTTATGATTCCGTTTGTACTTACGTAAACCTTATCACACCCTTGAATGAAGCACTTGAAAACAATATGAAATTATATATGGTCCGTTGGGTTTGAAAACCTTAGGAAATGTTTTTAGTGTTTTTTTACTTAACACTCACACAGAACAAAGAATTTTACACTACAATGAAAGTTAGACACTAAATACAACTACTGAATCACAAAAAACTCGAAAAAATAAAATAATTAGAAAGATTAAACTGAAAAACAGAGAGAGCTCATTCACAACCGCAGCTAACGCCAGGAGAAGGCTAGCCAATCTTGCATGCAAAGTTGGAGTGTCAACCAATGAAAACCTAGAGTCTCGTCCCATGACTGTGACAGCTAATGGTCCGTTCGAAATAGGACTATGAACTGATGCACTGATGAATTATCGTTAAAGTAAACTAAATACAATTTATTTGAAACAAGTAATCGTGGATGATACAATTACTGTTGGAAGCTAGCACACCGATGGTCGCCGACGATGAAAACAGTACTTTCGCTTTCCTAATTAATAAGCTTTCTTTATTAAATTTATTTATTTATTATGATTACTTTTATTAAAAGCAACTTAAATGAACAAACTGATAACTGATAACACTTCATTCAGAAATGCAACAAAGTGTTATCAGTTAATATATTTGATTTATAATAGATTGCAAAACCGAAACTGGTGTTAATTGTTATCTGATAAATCATACATTATTTTAAGCGATGCAGCAGGGCAACCTTAAGGTTAGAGCAACAATCATTAAAACAAATTATTGGCGAAAAGAAGTACTCGATAAATGAAATCACTTCAAAGAAAAATATTACAAATACATTTTATTTGACATTTTAGTATATATTACAGCTCATCAACTTCGAACACTCCACTATTTGCCACTATCTAATAACACCAAACAACTTGACATACGAGTACAATGTAGTCATTTCATCCATTTATCTTATTCTTTTAGTTAGCTTATCAGCGCTAATTGCTCAATCTCTTCGATAGAAAATCTCTGCAGTAACCATAACCATTTTCCCGAATTGTAAATACACATGCATCAGAACATCAAAACTGTCACGGTAAAATGCATCGTGTGAAACGAACACAGCAGGACAAGCATTCACAGCTGTCTGAATCACAGATCAAAGGACATTGGAAGCAAAAAAAGCATGCTAGATTGGAGTGCAAAATGCATCGTGTGAAGCGAGCTTATGCTGATCTTTCTGTTTACGGTGCGAGATTAACAGTGACCTGGAAGAGAGGAGAATTCATGGTTGGAACCTGGGTTCGTTACTAATTACAAAGGATAATAATTAACTCGAAGTCGAAGAGTTTGTATACCCTTCATATACATCTATAAATCTATATAGATCATAAAGTTATGCTCTATGTAGTTTCGATTTGGTACATTTTTTAATTTTCGTTTTGCAGAGTAATTCTTAAGTAGATACTTGAGGACGGGGGCTTTAGTCTCCTTAACCCCCCACCCACCGTGGGTGTGCCCCTGCGCCCTCCCCCCTACTTTACGCAGTCTTAGGAAAATCACGAAGTGGAGTAAATCCACTATTGATTAATACTATTATACTTGTACTACAGTACTTTTCTTCATGCAATTATACGGGTCCTCTTTGCACCTATACTAATTTCGATGCTTAGAAATTTATTAACGTTTTTATGCGAAACTGTTTGCTCTCAGTTCATGGACAAATGATGGAGAAATAATTCTTCTTTTAAACGCCCTTCAATTAGCATCAAGAATAAATATGAGACGAATCGTGAGCAAAAGAACCGAGAATTCTTACTCATCAGTAATAGTCATATAAACGGATCATGATCAGTTAATAGAGTTCTTATTTGTCTGTAACGTTCCCAAAAACTCTAATTCTGAAGAATCTCTCACGCGGTTTTTCTTTACACTCTTATTAAGCAAGTAACGATTTCCACTTTTGCAAGAGATACTTGAAACTTACCTTTGTGACGACAGGCAAATTTGTTCATTATTTTCTCTTTTCCCTCTTTTGTTGTTGTTATTGCATCAGTTGTCTCTAAAATATTTGTATGCTTCCAGGAGTAACTTTCATTGAAGAAAACACGAAATATTCCACTTTTGAAAACAAGCTTATAATTTCCTTTAAGCTCTTGTTCTGGAGATTGTGCCATCTTTTTTATAATTCTTCTTTAACACTTAAAATATGAAATGATTCATCGCATGATGTCAATATTTCATGATTAGACAGGATGAAATATTTCTTGAGTTTCAATCGCTAGTCCTTCAAACATGAATACAAACGCAGAGGTCTAAAACAGCAGGTGAGTGTTTTCACGCTCTTCCGAGAATAAAACCATCTCCAGTTCGACCGATGATGATTTCGTTTTTGCGACACAAAAAGAAACGTCATGAAATGTAATGCGAACACGAAGAGAACTGATTTAACACTGAGTCTTTTTAGCCACTTCGAAGACCTTTCTACCTCGTTTGATCATGCCAGAGGTCAAGAGGTGTGAACGTGTCTTATAGAGCATGTCGTCAGCAAAGCTTCACTTAACTTCGCTTGCCTTCTCATGTTCTGAATAAGTTGCAATCCAATACATAATACAAGCAATACATTTGCTGTAAATTTTGAAGACAGTTTTATATAACTTTCTATATGTTAAAGAAAATCGTAAGTAACAACAAATTACTTTTGATTCCTCCTAAATAATAAATTTATTGTCACGAATGATAACTTCCTCCAGATTTTATATTGCTTATATCCAAGGATGTAATATAACATTACAATTCGTCTTCTGTGTTGATGATACAATTTTATGAGGTAGGATTTCTGAATTTTCTGATTTTGAAGCTCTCTTTGACATTTTAAAAGCGCTCGCGTCCGTATGTGGCTCGTGGGCCGACTGGTGGAAAACTTTGT
The DNA here is from genome assembly GCA_002313205.1 of Laupala kohalensis. Classification (NCBI taxonomy): domain Eukaryota; kingdom Metazoa; phylum Arthropoda; class Insecta; order Orthoptera; family Trigonidiidae; genus Laupala; species Laupala kohalensis. The sequence continues at coordinate 22,596 of NNCF01127125.1, read as the reverse complement.
TCCATAGCACCGCACCTACCGTATTTTACGGACTATAAGACGCTACAGACTATAAGACTACAGACTTTAATATTAGATTGCAAAGCCAGACTAAAAAAATTCTTAGTTTATAAAACCGAAATGACCGATAACACAAATCATTTCAATTCAAGTTCACTGGCACCGTAGACTGCAATGACGCATCATAGACTTGACAATGTTCTGGGTGTATGATGGCGGGGCGGGAGGGAGACAGTGTTAGGAAGCTTGTGAATCCCCGCAACTCATGTTCGTCGCATCGGTGCACTGCTGCTGCCAATTGAATCCAATGTTGCCTGATACAAATAGGTTTCCTGCGGCATCGAATATATGGCCATTTTTAAGACCGGCGGAAATTTTAAATCAAACACTGGATTTTTTTATATTAATTTCGAGTATAAGACGCACCTGAATTTTGGAGGCAATATTTGAAGAAAAAAGTGCGTCTCATAGTCCGAAAAATACGGTACTCGTGCTTGGTACCTCTCATATCATGGAACAAGTGAATTCGTTTCTTTTGTTATGACTTTCAAAATTATTTATTTTTTGGTTTTAACCTAACCTGACTTTTTTCTTCACGCTTCATTCGATTCACGAAATTTACTCCCTGCTCCCTCCAGTTCGCTGAGGTGTTGCTTTCAGGATGAGGACACATTTCCACAACGAATGGTAGATTCCTCCAATCGTTTTCATTTTGATATTCAAAATCTAAAAATAACTGATACTCACCCCTAAGTTCAATATTATACCTGATGAAACATTTTCGCTACATGAAAGACAAATTTTTATTGTTTTCAAAACCAGTGGGGCAATTCTATACATTTAACAGTCGTAGAATTTCCAGAACAAAGGTATTACAAGTATGACTCCTGGATTGCAATGTCTAAGCACTCCCAGTTGTGTCAAACTCACCGAGCGGGTGAGTTTCACGCAGACTTGGCTTAAAAAAAAAATCTATTATCATATTCTATATATTAACTTTTTCTTTGACACAAATATTTGTAAAATGTATAAAAAATAAACTATTAAAAATATTTCAACATTATTATTATCGATAAAGATAAAAACGAAATATTTAACTCAATTTCTTCTATTTTTACAATTCTATTATAAAAACGATCAAAACGTTTTTGTGTGAAAAGAGTAGTTGAAGGGTGAAAATGTATATGGACCCTTTAATGAGCAAAACATCCAGGACCCTCGAAAATGGTAGAAACGGCTCAGTAATTCACATGATTTCACTGCTGAAAGAAGTTAGTCATAGAGAAACGTGATAGAACGATGTGATTGTATCCAACATCAGTTTTATTGTAGTTACGTTGTCTGTAAAATATGAATTTCCTGTAGTGTAGCATACTTTGTTTAATTGACCGTCAAATTGTATTCGGGGATTCCAGAACCTAGCAGTCTATAATTAATGAAAATCTTACGTACAATTTCCATGAATGATGTATCAAGAATTGTGTAAATGACAAAATACACAAATAATGAAAGAGACTATTAGATAATAAAAAAAATTGTTTCTGAGGATATCTTCTGATGATTTTATGAACATTAGTACAAATATCATAAGATGTGAAACTCCACAATATGTAAAGAGAATAGATAAATATTTATCGTCGCGGGAGTAGTTCAGTATTGCTACGCCATCTACCAGTCGGCTGTTGAATTATCTAGGTCGCCTATAGTTTGGACTGGCATTTCCAAAGCACTCGATTTATTGTTTCAATATTTTTTAAGCATAATACTTGTTTCTGTATCCCTGTATATTCATTAACATGAATACACTTGAGTTACATAGATCTGTAGAAATATATTCGCTTCAAATTAATAGAATGTACTTCATTTTCTAGAAATTTCATTTTATCGCCACAAATAATACGTATATTTTTCTTTACAATCTTCTGAAGTTCTATTACTTTACCAAGACTTAATAAAATATTTCTTCAATAATACTTCAAATATAGTATTCTCCTTTTAAGAATACTGTTTTCAGCTTCTTGTGGTATGAAAGTTTACAGTTATATATAATACAGTAAATAGTAATATTTTTAATTTTCCATCTCATTTCTTTCATTATCATTAACCACATCATCATTTTTTTAAATATATATTACTTCGGACTTTGTCTCCAATAAGTCAAAACAAAATGAATTGCTTAGACGAAATGGAACCGCAGCAAACTGAAAAAATTGAACGAATTTAATCGTAGTTCATTTCGATTAGATTCCCGATGTCACCGCCCCCAACGTCTTAGCGAGTAGTTGCCCCAGTGAGCGTGAGAAATTGCTATCGTATCTTCCGTTTTTCTCTGTCTTCCGGGTATTTTTATTTACTTTCTTTAATAATCTGAGTCAGCTTAGAGTGAGTCACTGCTCCTTCAAAGAGGACGTCTACCAATTTTTGTGGAGATCATTTGGTGGTACAAATATTAGTGAAGCTGTTTGCGTGTAAATTTCCTTTCAAGTTTCCTTTTTTAGGAAGTTATAAATAAAGGAAAAAAACTACCTAAATTCGACAACTGAAACCATATTAACTCAATTACAAAATATTCTTATTCGCTTATCTTTATATACTATCACATATTTAAATTTTAAAGGGCTCTAATGACCTTGACGTTGACGAGCCCTAAAGCCCCACAAGAAAACTTAAATTTTAGTACTTACTAAGGTCTTAGATCGACTGCAGTTTATTTTCATAATCATTATACATTAACATATTTATTTATGTTTATGAATTGCCAGGTTCTTAGGTTTTGTGAACATGTAATCTGTTATGTGACGTTCACTTCCTCTAAAAAAATTTCCGGGACAAACTTTTTAAAATAAATACATACGTGTGTTCTTTAGCAGAAGCAAAGTTTACTTAGCTTCACCATCGGAATTCATTTGTGTGTGTGAGTGTGTGTGTATCTGCGGGGAGGGATTGGTTCCTTCACCTTCCATGAAATGGAAATACAAATATAATCGATAAAACCAGAAATAAAATAAAGCATTCGGATAAGAATCGATGGACTGTTCTTGTGATCGCAACAATACTGTAACATCGCTCAGCAGTCCCATGCAACTAATCTATCGTCCTATTTTAATTCCTCCCCCTAATTTACATTCCTCCCTAAAAAAGGAAGAAAAACAATGAGGCAATTAGTATCATGACCCCCACCCTGATGGCACCCCTTCCTTGGGTCAGTTTACGACGGAAAGTGAGTAAAGGAATGGAAAAAAGTAGATGATAGCAGAAGAAAGTTATTGTGTGAAATAACCAAAGCAACAAAAATCACAACTTCTTGAAATATGAAATTGCAAAAGAGTTTAACCTTTTCAGTTTCCTTTAAATTAAGTGCCACCTGTCCTCTCGTCACCGTTTCCTTTAACATTCACTCCTTGAGTCAGCCGTTGCGTAAGCCGCCTACGCCAGTGTTTTGTTTACTGCGCCTTAGAGCCATGCTGCGAATCAGAAGGGAATCATAAGAAGGCGGCAAGAGGAGTAGGAGAGGAGGGAGGCGTGTTTTCGTGTCATGCGCTTCCTGTCGTGGCCTACTTCCTTATGTAGGAGTCGAGATGTCGGCGCATAAAAAATTGGGAAGAAACAAACACGCTTTGAGGAAGACAACTTTATAAAGAAATTCAGATTATATGGTTGTTTGTTTAATTCTTTATTTTTATTAATTGTAGGATTTGTTCTCTTGTTATATGTGTGTTATCATGAAACTCTCGAGTGAGTTAGTTCCACTATTCTTAAGTTCTTTTGATAACAAAATTACGACAAAATAAGAAATCACAAATATTATTTGACAATTATGTAATATATTATCGTAAGATAGCAAACGTTGTTTTCCCAGCTAATATATTTGCTAGTATTATACACTGAACAAAGCGAGGATAGTTCACACATATGAGAGACTAATTCAATATTTAATTTGAAGAGAATATTGTAAACAAAAAACCAAAACTGTACTTTTTCACTACTTTTGGCGAGGGAATGCCCCTAACGTTTCAATTTGCCATTATTGCCTATGGACCCACACACCTAGATTAAGAGCATTTAATGATCATAGTTTGTTGGGTCGTTAACGATAGCCCTACCTGCCTAAGCAAATTAAATCAGCTTAATATAATTATACATGAAGATTTGTAAGGGAATATTAACAAAAAATATTCTAAAAATTAGACAGAACCTAAAATTCGGGAGTACAGTTCTTAATTAGTCTAAAATCGTATGTTTGTTGAAAATTTATTTTGTTTTCTCTGCTATTTACGAGTATTTCGTATATGCCATCTCTCCCATACGTCCATTCAGGGATTCAAGGGAGAGCGAAAATATTATTTTTATCAGTTTATTTTCCTCCACGTGGTCATACGCAGTTTGTAACTGCTGTTTTGACAATAAAGTTCATTATTATTAGAAAATGCATTATTGTTCCTAGGAGTGACGGTCATAGTTGTTTCTCTGACTCTCATATATCTTTTCTTTATAAAATCAGAGTTTATTGAACAAAGATAATTGACGAACTTGTAAATTACTCATTTCCTCGTTTCAGTGTTGCGTACTGAACTGAAACAGTTTCTCTCGTAACAATGTAGGAACTGGAGAAGTTATTCAAAAACATAGTTCGTAATTCAGAGGCTGAATGGTTATTATAGTGCTTGAATGACAATGATGAGAAGCTCCCAGACTCTTCCTGCTCCTTTTCTATTTTTTTTCTTTCGTAAGTACTTTTATTTCGCAACGGTACAATGCACGATGACGCAATACAAAGGATTGCAACAGTCAATCCAGTCTCGCGCTTCTTATCCATTCCAGTGAAAAATATATTTAAATCAAATTCAATTTAAAATAAACTGTTTCTGAAATGAAATAGATTTATTTATAATTTGAAAGCTTTTAGGTAGAAATTCAAAGTCTTTACTATGTAAACAAGAACGATGTAAACTTCATTCTTCCATTTAGTTTGAGTTGTAATCTAGTTTTTTTCTGAAGCCGTGGGTCTTATAATGTTATACGGAATGAAAGAAGTGCATTCTAGACTAAGTAAGAGGCCTAACATATTTCGAAATTCCATGACGACACGCATCAAAGAAGACTGGGACGGTGACAAGAATTTGGGTTAGGATCGAATTCAAAGAGAACAAATGGTTTTTGGCTTCAAGAAGTTCATGTCAAAGAAAAACGTCTCGAGTCTAGACGTACAAAATACGGGGTATTGTGTTGCAAGAACGAAGAAACAAATTAATGCAGTAAATCTGTCGAATAAAAGACCGAGAACCAGATTGAAGATAAAAAGAAGTACTTCGAAGAACATCTGAACAAAGAAAAGTGAACGAGAACTCACGATACCGGTTAACTCAATTATTTAAGCTCATTTTTACAGAAATACTATCGAAATAATTTTATCATGATAGTCCTTGTTTTGCTAATGCTTTGTGAAATTCTACACGTCGAAGGTATCTGACTTTCCGTATCATCGTGTTGCTTTTAACTTACTTTTAATTTATCATAACGTTTATTAAGAGCTGTTTATCGCGTAAGAAAAACGTGTTAAGCGAAAAGCTCGGATATTGCATGATTTTACGTCGGGAAAACTGTGTCACGTTTGCTCTTGAGAAGAGTAAAGAATAGAGCACAATTATCTATTTTCCACTGCTTTGTGAAGGTTCTTAAGACAATAATAAAATAGAATAAATTATCGACATTTGCACTCACATGAATAAAGAGGTATATAAATTCTATATGCCTTTGAGGCTCTGAATGTCGCGGAGGAAGTAAGTTCTATCCTCTCTCTGATAGATTTATGTCTGTTGCGTGAGACGAATAATTTACGAACGTTTCCATATGATTTCTGAGGAGTGTGTCCGCCAGGGAAAATATGAACTCTTCCGTTGAATACGGAAACAAGTTTATATTTCCACTTCATATTGTACGCGTAAAAACTTTGGTACTCTTGAGTTGAGTATCATGAGAGTAGGGTTACATCGAAGGTGCTCGTAGAAACGTCGGGAACAACTCAGCGTTTATTACCTTCATGGATACCTTACTTGATTTAAAGAATGACGAGAGATCAATAAAGTGATCTCCCGCTCGATTATCATTGTATAGTTCTGAAAATTAGTGAAATCTCACCGAATATCAGTGATTAAAACCTGCAATTATATTTAGTGTAGTGTAGAGCAAAGATTACATTACACAAATGCTTTTTTATGGTACATAAATAAACTGCATTGAAGTGAACATTCATGATATCTAGGACTGTATGGTATTTACAACCTACTGTTATCGAAAAAAATATAGATACGCGATTTTGAGCCGGGTAGAAAATTTCCCAATACCCTTACATGAAAACTAGATAAATAAAAACTTTGCTTATTCTATTCTGCGACGATGAAACAATTTTAATTATGATGAACTGATTTTGCATTATAGATAGAATAAAGAAATGGTGCTATTTTGTTTCTCAACACGTATTGTGTTTGAAAATTTGTAACAAAAAAATATGTGTTTGATTGAAATCAAATTTTAACGAAATTTAAATAATCGATCCGCTCTTAAATTCACTAAGCAAGTAAGGTTTTTTTTAATGTTTTCATCCTTTTAAAGATTGTCATCATTTCTTGCTTTGGCCTCCAGCACCTACAAAACCTCCTACCCAATCCCAGACCCCTGGAAACTTAAATGAATACGTCAGCAACGAATCCGTCACAAACGCAATAATGTTGACACTTCAATATATACAAATATTTTTAATAGTGTTTCAGCATTAAATTTAATTTTAATTTGATGGTTTCTCAGTAGTGTGTCTGCGGAATCGAACATACAATGGAGTAAATATTTTCTTAAAGGAACTGATTGAAAAGAATGTTGAAGTTTTATTACTAAAATTTAAAATGAAACTTTCCTAGAGGTTTCTTCTGTGTTTGTATTATTTTCTATCTGGAAGTGTAACCTTCCTTCGTGACTATATAAGATTTAAGTAGAAACTAAAATTTTTGATAAAGAAAATAATTATTTTTATTGTTGCATTAAATTTGGCCTGGCTCGTAAATTGAAACATTTTGTGAGAGGCAAGATATATTGATTTTTGGAAAATAACATATGAAAATTATTTTTTTGAGAGCTAGTTGTTTGTACATTTTACAGTTGCACAAGTAATTTGATGGTGATGAAACATGTAAAAAATGATGCAAATATCCATCTGCTATAACTGTGTTTCGGGACGCCATAAAACATCAATTGAATAATCGATTGAACAATCAAAAGATTCAACGATGTTCTCAAGATTAAGAAATATTAGTAGTCAGAAAAAGTAGCTAGCAAGATGGGACGGTACTAGGGTGGTCGAGCGCAGGCAAGAAGAGAGAATATTTTCCGACAAAGCAGCAAAAGCTCTTTCTAAATTTTAGAATTCAAAATAATCGTAAAAACTATTATTTGCAGAAACTCAAAGAAACACCGCTTAGATCCCGCGCAGAAGCAAGGAACATGTTCCAACTTGCAGCAACAATTTATGGAAAAGAACCTTTAGAAATTCAAATAACAAAAAGACACTCTGTACAAGGAGCGGATACCACGGAATATTATTTCCCAGAGCAATATCAAATTGAATAGTGCGAACGGACAAGAGGCTCACGGTAGCAGTAAGACGGCGCAGGGTACACGGAAAAAGAACCCCAAACCCTAATAAACCGCATTTTAAGGAAGCACTAAGAAAGAACGTCGCAAAATGTCCCTGGAGACATCGTACGCGCTGGGAAACGTAAAATTTGAAAAGGATGGGTCGCGGTTAGTTGAAAGGGAAAGAAATTTCAAAAGAAAGTCTTATAATTTCCGGGTGGCGAAGGTTCGCGCAAGTTTCAACAGGAGTCATAGCGGGTGGCAACAGATCACAGAAGCCGCGATAGTGAGTAGTAAAACCATAAAAATTGAAGGTCTAAGAACGAAGCCGCTGCGTCCACTGTCAACCGTCACAAAGGGTAGTGTTTGAAAAGAAACAAAATGGTGGAAAAAGAGGCACAGTAGCTAGCAAACTCGGGGAAGGGAGCAAAATTGAGACGACGAATCAAAAAACAGCTAAGGGCAGGACGATAGACGGGGATTGGTAAAACAAAATTTCAACAAACTTCTTTCGAAATTACCCAATCACGATCGTAGTGGAGAGAAGAGCGAAACACCAGTATTGGACACAGGAAATAGCAAGTAAAGGGTTGTCACATGACCAGATTTTTCGATAAAAACTAGAGCACAACAAGCGGAAGAGACAGAGCGAAATTTTTCTTTTACAGCAGAAGTTTGTTTTTAGTGAGCATAACAGACAGCGAAAGTTTTCTTTTAGAGCAGAACACAGCGAAATTTTTCTATTTTTGTGTGGGGAGCACACGCAGCATAAGTTTTTGTTTTTGGTGAGCATAGAACAGCAGTTTTTGTGTAATTGTGTGAGTAGTGCACACGATAAGTTTCAGCTTTCTAGTTGAAATTATTTCAAATAACATTTTCAAGCTGTTGCAATTCCAAAAAAGGTGCTAAATTACAAACGATTTATTTAACGAGACGCAGTTATAATGACAGTAGAAACAAAAGTGCGAATCGTTACGAGTGAACAACTTGACCATTCTAATAAACCATTCTGTTCAACATGTGCTTCAAATTTTATTAACTTTCCGATACTTATGTAATTAATTAATCAATCTACTGGTGAACAATATTTCGTGAAGTAGCAAGAAACACTAAATTTAAACGTCAGTGACGTGTAAGTGACAGTATTATTGATCAAAATTCTGAATGGAGGAATAAATAACGGTGTTAGCGGTGAAGAAGACGAGACTGGTCATAGCGTTATGAAAAGGAATCGAAGAGGTATCTTCAACAGCCATTTGAGTGATATTGCAAACTGGTTCATCATCTAAGTCAGACATCATCAGAAAATTTAATAACTGTAAAAAAGTGTAATGTGTTCCCAAATTTGTGTAAGGCCCACTAAAAGTATAATTTAATGTGATTAGGCAAGTGTTAATGTGCTACGTGTAATAAAGTGGTAAGAGGTCAATGAACCATCCAGCCCAGTGGCCGAATTTGGGGTGAGTAATCTTATAAATACGGAAAAACAGCTGTTGCGCAGTAAGCGTTTTTAATGTGTAATGCCCGAGAAATTCTTGTGTTAAAATTAGTCATTCACAAATGTTTATGTGTGTAGATCAATATAATGTTATGCAATAAATGTGTTTGATGTCATTTGAACGCCATATTGCTGTGTTTTTATTGTGAGATGTTCCAATAGGAGTGCGTATTCAGTTCCCTGACCTTTGGTTCATTAAAATAAAGTTAATTTATTTTTATTTTTAAATTTTTATGAGACATTATTGTTTATTAATTAATTATCAATAATTAATTAATTAACAAATATAAATAATTACCCTAGAAGTCTCAATATATTGTGATGGCTGTCTCGATGATATTTTTCAAGGGAGGTTGAAATTACCGACAGTACTTTACATTGATGATTTAATCCTATTTTCACTAGATTTTGATTTCACCAGAAGGATCTGGAAGAATTATTGAGCATATGAGAAGCATTTCATTTAAAGTTTAATTTTGAAAAGTGCTAATTTTATCGCACGAATATCATTTTCATGGGCTATCACGTAGGAGGGGACGGCATCAGGTTGACGCAGGAAAAGAAAGAAATGATTAGTAACCTAGAGTCACCGCGTGACGTTAAACAATTGAGGCGACTTCTGGACGTGTACAATTATATTGTAAAAATTACGACGGAACAAAAGCACCTTTATTAAAATTACGTAAGAGTAGTAAATGGAATTGGAATAGTGCATGTCAAGAGGCCTTCGAAAATTCAAAGAGACTATTCGAAAATACTCACGTGATTAAACATTCTAATTTCGAAAAAGAAATGTGTCTACAAATTGACGCCAGTGGCACGGGTATAGGTGCATTTTTGTATCAAGAAGGTCAAGACGGCAAACAGGAAATAATTGCGATCGCGAGTCGTACTTTGCGCGAGCCGGAAACTCGATTCACTGGCATGGAACGTGAAACTTTAGGGTTAGCGTGGACATGTCAAAAATTTCGCTGTTATTTAGTCAACCGGCATTTTAATGTCATATCAGACCATAGTGCCTTATCCTTCTTTATGAAAGCGCACGAACTGAATGATAGATTACTACGTTGGTCCATCTGGCTACAACAATTCACCTTTGACGTAAAACATTGCCCCGGTAGAGAAAATGTCACCGCAGACTAACTAAATCGTTTATATGAAGGAGAACGCGGAGAGGAATCCCATTTCGAGTCATGTGGACTAGTAGAAACAGCGGGTGCCCGGTGCGCAATTTAACTTTCGAAGGAATTCGTGACTACCAGTTAGATGATTCAAAATTACGAAGAATCATTAAGTTTAAAGAGACCGGTAGTTGCAATGACGGGAATAAAAGAGAATTTAATGAAAATGCCGACAAGATATTTAAAGGAGTTCTGTTAATTAGAGTATCTCGGAGACCGGTACAATTTAAGATATTTATTCCGGACCATTATGTGAAAGACCTCGTAAAATACGTACACATGAAATTCGCACATTACGGAAGCGAGAAATTTAATTGCATCCTCCACGAAGGATTTTATTGGAAATATATGCGTCGCGTTATTCGACGGATAATAGCGCAATGCCATGTTTGCCAAATCACAAAATATCCAAATCGTAAATACGAGGCACCAATGGAGGTCATAATACCGTCAAAAGTGCGAGAATTGCTAGCCGTAGATCTTTACGGAAGATTGCCCATGGCCACGAGCGGTAATAAATTCATAATGGTCATACTCGATGTATTCACGAAACACGTTCAACTGTACCCAGTTAACAAACCGAATGCATCTAATTGTCTACGTTGTCTTCGGAAGTACGTCTAATTGTGCGGTGCTCCCGAACGCGTCCTAAGTGATCACGGGACACAGTTTACTAGTGAGCAATGGCGGTCGGAATTACGTAAAATCACGCCTATTTATTCTTCGACACGTCATCCGCAAAGTAACTCGTCTGAGAGAATAATAAAAGAACTCTCCCGGTTATTTAGAGTTTACTGCAAAGAAAAGCACACCGAGTGGTACGATCTGATGACAAAATTAAATTGCTGGTTAAATGTTGTTCCGCATAATAGTACAAGAATCAGTCCGTACGAGGAACAATTCGGGCGGAAATTAAAATTTTTTTTTTGAAAATCTTAAAATCCCTGAACATATCAGCGGGATCCAAAGAATCAAAGTAAATGATCAGATAATATAAGAAAATTTAAAGAAAAGCGCAGCAGAGAGACTAGCCAGCAAGCAGGAAAAAACGTTTCAATTTCAAATTGGAGATAAAGTTTCAGTAACGACGCCGAAACCATCCGATCAGAAATTAAAACTATTTCTCAAATTTTTTCCAATGTTTTCAGGCCCGTATGTCATCACTGATGTTCCATTTCCTAATGTGGCTAAAATTGATCGAGTTGAAAGTGATAACGTAAGTTACTTTAATTTTTATAACCTGAGACCTTACGCCAGTGAATGAGCGTGCGTGTATTGTATGTAGTAGTGCAAGAACGAAGAAACGAGAGAGAGACAGCCAGTTCTTGAAACAGTGTAGAGGTTGTTGAATTGTGAATACGCAAAGTGTAAATATTTACGCTAAATAATTGAATTGCAATGCAAAAGGGTGAGAAGCGAAAACTACTGAGTTGAAGTGAGTAATGTTCATGTATTTTCCTCATGTAAAGATGACGTATTATGAGTTGCGTAAAATTTTCAATTGTGTGTTAAAATCTCTTGAAATGGTTTGTTGAAGTATTAAAATTCATTCATGTGTTGAAATTCATTTTAGTGTTAAAATTAATTTGAATGTTAAAAATTTATTTGAGTAATTAATATTATGAATTGTTAATAACTTCTGTCAGAGTTAAAATTTATTTGTTAAAATTAAAGGAAGTATCAAAAAAAGGTTATTGAAATACCAGTGATTTATTGAAAATTCATGAGGTATTGAAACTCATTCATGCGTTAAAATTAAGAGTGTCACATGATGTTAAAATAATTTCTGATATCTGTGACTATGATTGAAATAAGTGTAAATAATGTTCTAATGTGTTTAAATAAGTGTAAATAATTTCCTGATGTATGTAAAATAGAGCATAAATAATTTTCTGATGTGTTTAAAACCTTTACGCTGTATGGTTGGTTGATTGAATCAGATTAGATAAATAGTTCCCGAATAAAGAGGAATAAGCTGAGATTTTCTCAAGGAAAAAAATTGTTTGTTTGTGTGTGTGTGATATTATCCTAAGTTTTCTATAAAACGCAAAGTAATTGTCTTTTGGTATCAAAAATTAAATTGTGCAGAAATACTAACTCAAAGGGTAATTTTGGAGCGGTTTCCAATGTTGGAATTAAAATTATGTTGTCACTTGTACAGCTCACTTTAATTTGAAGATATTTGTGTTAAATTTAGGATGTCATTAAGTTAAGGAATAAAAGGAAATTATATTATAAAATAAAGAATAACATTAAGCATAAAAGAAAATTTTATATAATTATATTATGTAAAAAAGGTATTGACCGTGCATCAAGAACAGTGCAAACAAAGTGTTTCTAAAAAAAGAGAAAAAAATTGATGAGTGTAATTCATTTTAGGAAAAGTGTAATTCCACTCTGCGAGAGGGGTGTTTGATTGAATGTGCCCCCCTCGTTTCGGCGGAGTGCTGCACCTAACACGTGGTGGAAGAAGCCGACAACAGCGAACGTCGCGATTTGGACATTCGATCCTCGCATCAATGGAGCCAACCTATCGTGGCGTAGTAACGCCGCTGTCGTCCGCCGCCACCTACGTTGGTCGCCGCCGCCGCCACCACCGCCACCGACCGACCGAGGTGAGCAGCTGATAAGATTTTAAGGGAAGCAACAGGTGCATGGTAGAGTTGCGTAGGAGAGTCGCATAGCAGGAGTCACAGGCAGCAGTTGCGTAGCATATTAGTCGCAGTACTAGAAGCGAGGGACATCTGATCGATCGACAGCGAGACGGTCGTCAAGCACTTGACGCGCGGTACCAGTACAGAGGCATCGTAATATCGACCGTCGATACCAGGGATTTTCAGTAAAAGTAACTAGACTGGGATGTTTGCGCTCGAACATTTTTAAATTTCATGTCTAGTATTATATCAGCCTTATACAGGACATGTACAAAGACGTCACCACTCAAGTTCTAAGCCCCGCACGTAGAGGCGAATCGTTTGAAATTGGGTAGGAGTGCATCAAGGTTCTACGCTTAGCCCAATGCTCTTTAACACTACTCTGGATCATATCACAAAACACTGTCAAAAGTCATTATCTTGGAATATTTTATACGCTGACGGTGTCGTTCTGGCCTCGGACAACGTAGAAGAGCTCCAGTTGAACTCCTCCTGGACCGAGGCACTCGAAACAAATGGCCCTAAAATAAGTAGAAAGAAGGCAGAACACATGTCGTGTGTTTTCGATAATGAAACTAACCAAAATAACATTAAAATCTCAATAGGAAGTACACTGCTACCTACGGTGACAATTTCAATATCTAGGCTCAATTTTTAGCAATGATGGCAAAATTGATAAGGATGTTACTCACAGAACTTCAACTGGATGGATGAAGTGGCGACAACTCACAGGCGTTATGTGCGACAGAAAAATGCCGCTTATAATCAAAGGCCAGTTGTACAAGACAGCCATTAGACCTGCTGTTCTGTACAGGTCAGAATGTTGGGCGACCCAACAAGCAGCACCTGAACAAACTGCAAACAACAGAAATGCGCATGCTTCACTGGTCAGCGAATGTCACACTACAAGACAAAATCCGAAATGAGTACATAAGAGGAAGTTTTAAGGTTGCCCCGATAGTCGATAAGATTAAAAAGAAACGCTTACGGTGGTATGGTCACATCCAAAGACGCCCGGACGATCATATGGTGAAACTTGCCCTAGACTTGCCAATAACGAAACGTAAGCGCTGAAGACCACCCGGCACCTGGTTGACGACGGTCGAAAAAGATCTGAAAGAAGTTCACATAAACAAAGACGTAGCACAAGAACGTTGATAAATGGAAAATGCGGACAGGGAAGGCCGACCCCAAGTAAATGGGAACAGATCTAGCAGGAAGAAGAAGATATTATTGTAAAAAATCAAAGGTAACACAAATTAACGTCCTTAAAAGTGGAGGGTGGTATCAAACCAAATAAATCTATAGCGAATTGGTCTTTTGATGAAATAAAATAACAGTATAAATCACAAATACTGTTTACTTACAGGAGTTCCTAAACACACAAAATACTGTTTTACAAGGTTTTGAAATACAGCTTAAAATAAAAGTAAAAAATTGTTAGATGTTAAAATTCTTAGTCTCATTCAGAATTGCTACTCTGTATTCTTATACAAATCACAATGATATAACTGTGTGTCTTAACATTTACACATTGTTCATAGGTTCAGTCTTTACATGTGTTGCACTTTACCAATCTTTATCAAAGGACTTCCAGCAGATTATGCAGTTTGTGATCTGTGAAGGAGATGTAGGAACAGTTGAAGGGAATGGAGCTGTGCTGCTTGAAGAAGGAATGCTACAGCTATCAAACTTAAGTCGTTTTCTTTGGACTAGTTTTGTTGCATTTGAAGCCAGTTTTATCGTTTAGGGATGTTTAATTATCTGCATTACTTTTATGAGCATTTTCTCTCTTCTTTATTTTTTGTTTTATCTCCCTCAGACCTAATTTGATTCTTTGTTCTGCTTTAGCTTTCTTCTCTTCGAGAAGGCCTTCTTTCTCCACAAACATATTTTTGTAGGGTCTAGATGTCAGTATTTCACTCTTCTCATTGCGATCTTCTCTTATTTTGTATTTTACACTTGAAGTGCGTGGTAATGGTGAAATTTGTGCAAACGTCTGTTGAGTCCTACTCGGTGACAAAGTAGTCCTAGATACTTCTTGGCGTTGGCCACATGTTTGGTTTGGAGACAGTCAAGTTGGAAGCGTGAGAGGGTCTCGCTTTTGAAGGCTAGTTGAGCATTGAGCTTTGATCAATAGGATTGTGTGAATTAGGTCCACGCCTATCAGACAACTTTGAAACATCAGCTGACTGATGAAGTTCCCCTTGGTCAGGATTGATCGAGGTCTGAACTTGAGTTTTCTTTAGGTTCCGGAGTTGAGCTGATCAGAGACCCTGCGAAGTCTAAGTCAGAAACACATACTATATGGATAAATCCCATGTACTTGAACCCAGATTGTGCCAATGTCATTCTGCAGATTGTGGAAAAAGCATATGTAAAAAAGCTTCCTCATCCGAAAACCACATGCTTTTTAAATGATTTCATTATTGACCGATCCAATGGTTGGATCTTATGGGATGTGTGAGGTGGCAGACTTATCATGTGAATATGATTTTGTTTGGCATAAAAGATTACGTCAAAATTCTTGTAACTAGAGTGGCCATCTATAACTAATAAGACTGGGCTCTTCTCAGTAGGGTTTACACGTTCAACAAAAGCTATCATCCATTTCTGGAATCCATCTTCGGTGATCAACGCACTCATCTGTCCATCAAAAGTGCTTCCTTGTGGAGCGTTTTTTGTTAATTCATTGTGAATCCTCGCACGAGGGAATGAATTGATCTCCTGCTACATTTATTGACAACAGAACAGTCACATTCCTTCCTCTCTCCCCAGATGTTAATTTCCCAACTTGTTTTTCCCTTTTACAGACATTATCTTTAGTCTGTTGTTGTGTACACAAGATACACCGTTTTAATTCGCATTAAATATCCGTGACGGTGTGAACTTGTTTTTCCATAAGCTCAGTTAGCTTATCAAAAACTATGTTGACTTTATCATTAGTGAAGCGAACAGCACGCTGTAGGTTTGTCGACTGGGCTGTTCTCAACCTTAAGTCCGAATGTCGGTTCACAAAGTCATAATAAAAATATTTTCCAGCCATACGTGCATCTTTATTGAAGCGATGTTCGATTTTTAGTTTTTCCGCAAGTTTGTAAACTAATTTTTAAAATTCAGATTTGCATAGTGGCATTAGTTGACAATCCAACTAATGATTTTATATGATTGTATAGTATTTCCTCTTGTTCACGATCAAACGTTGTACTAAACGTGCCCTTGTTATCCGAGCAGCAAGACTTAGCAGTTGCCTCTTTCCCGTCCAATAGATTTTCGACACAATCTCCAAATGTACTTTTAGGAACATTCCATCTAACACTGGATGCACGTACTGTCAATTCTTTGGAAAGAATTTCGTCCATGGCCCACTTCATATCTTCATCCCAATTGCCACGTATTTTCTCCATGGTTTGCTGGAAAAGCCAGAAAGCATTAAAAATCTTGAAGTTTATTTACCAGTGTGATGTCCGATACCACCCGATACCACTTTGTCCGATACCAGCCGAACGACTGGCAACGTATGAATGGCCATCTACCGGCTTGTAACAACACTAGTGAAACTATACTCCTAAATTATAATATATAAACCCTAATAAATGTTGTGATAGCAATAATATATAAATACACTTACTTTGTCATAAGTTTCTGCTACGGAAAATTATCTCCGCGGACCAGATCACTCGCGAAAAAACAAAAAAATCAAAGCCCGAAACACACCGTTCATCGGACAAATCCAATATGGCGTGGGCTGGACTAGTTCATTTTGACCAACTCACGGTGTGCTTGACAGGTGCTGCCTCAAGCGGGGAATAATGAAAACTGCATTTGTCCGATACCACCCCCTGTCCGATACCAAACGACTTTCCCCTACCGTGAGCAAGGAACAATTTATAAATATAGAAGCAAAATACCGAGTATTCGAACAGTTTGTGTTTAAATTAGGTGAATACTGTGAATGTTGTAAAATAAAATAATGTATTGTGTCGTATAATGTCGAGAGATGTAGACGCGACAAAATAATTTTTTTATATATTGTATTCCGCGTCATCACCCATATGCATATAAATAGTACCAGTGTATTTTAAAATAATTTAATGTAAACAAGAGATTTATTTTATAATAAATATTTGTTTTTCTATTATAAACGTATAGAGTACATTTGTGTTCAAATTTTCTTGTTAACATGATTATTTCTGACCAATTTGGACACCCCTCACATGTTGAAACCTGAGTCTGACCGCCCACTCCGCCCCTGCCTAGGTACACTACTGGTTGTTGGGGGTATAAATATTCCGTTGTTATGGACACTACAATAGCGATAACAAGTCAGTGTGCATCATATTAGAGACTGTGGGGTAGTTGAATGTACGAACAAATAAATAAATAAACTCTGTTGTCAAAAAAGCAGTTGCAAACTGTATGTCCATGTGGGGTATAATTAACTAACTCACTCTCCAGAAATACGAAAGGGACCATGTCATCAACTCCGATGAAGACTCCCAAGACATTGGCGGTTTTATTACTTGTAAAAGAAATTATTTAGTAAATACGGACTATCATCCATTTATTATAACAAAATGAAACCTTGATGTCATATGCAATAAAAATTCAAGATTAACAATAACATAAGTATTAATGACATTCCTGCCTTTGGAAAATTCGACACAACTCGGAGGAAAACCGTAGGAAAACCCGGGCCAGAATGGGTATACAGATATCATGTACAACCGTGCAAAGGTTGCGTAGATTTAGAAATAAAGACTTAAAATATTATACATAAAAAGGATAAAAAACATGATAAATTGCCTTAAGTATGTCGATGAATTTTTGTGAGATTCCTATTTTCCCTAGGTTTTGCCAAAGACGTTCTCTATCTATTGTATGAAAAACTTTCTGGAAATCTATAAATGCACAAAATAATTTTCCTCTTTTTGATGAGGTGGCAGTTTCCGCCAGGGAGTTTATTATAAATGTTATCTACTGTACTGTAATTATTTCGAAAGCCCGATTGAAATGGTGATAATTTTTTATTTAATTCAACCCATTTTTTTGAGACAGTTATACAATATTTAACAAAAAACTTTACCTATCACTCTGAGGAGAAACATTCCTCTATAATTATTTGGGTCGTTTGTGTCGCCATTATTCTTATATATCGGTTGAATTACCGCTTTTCTCCATGGTTCAGGGAAAGTAGATGTATGCAACATATACTTGTATATACGTTTTAAAATTGGACTTAACGATGTTTGAAGAGCATTTATGCATTCTGGTGGCAGGCCATCTATACCGGGAGCTTTACCACACTTCATGTGACTTATAGCTTCTTCAATGTCCACAACTACTATCGACTCGTCTAGTTCAGATATTGTATCTACTAGTGAAACGCGTTGGGATTCAATAAGAGTGTTATATTGGAATAGCAATTTCCTAAAATGATTTTCCCATATACACGCCTCTAAATTGCTCGTTGACTGCTGTTTACATCTTAGTTTACTAATGACTGTCCAGGCGTCTGCGAGTACCCCCCCCCACACACACACACCGGAAATCAGCATTCCGTTTTGTTTTTTTTTGCTACATTTGCGGTGCCACTGGGTGATGGTCCACTACCCCCAAAGGTTACCCAGGCCGGGCATGATGGCATATTATATTAAACAAAATGGATTGACCTTTTTTTACTTTGTTCATAATATGTGTATGGGTTGAAAATAGTTTAAATTAGGATAGAAAGTTTTGCAAGTTTTTTTTCTTTTTGTGGAGCTTTAGGGCTCGTCAACATTGAGGTCATTAGAGCCCATCCCTCCTTCTTTCTTTACATACCGTACTGAAGTATGCTTAAATTATCTAGGAAAATTTTTCTTGAAGTTGATGTATATAAAGTTTTCTGTGTGATACACTTCATCTGATGTATGAACTTCAAATACTGATAAATGGAGTGAAAAACAAAGTCAATCAAACTGATTTTAGTGAGGGAAACTTTTTAATTGCATATGCACACTCTTACGGTTGAATGTTGAACTAAAGTTTGTTTGTACGGGAAGTTCTCGTAGTTCTCACCTGAGCGCTGAAAGCAGAAATCTTGTAGAATACGGTACTGCACGTATGTCATATATGATAAACGCGTACAAGAAGGCAATGGAAAGTAATTGAATAAATTATTTGCGTGAATTGCACAAATATTCTGGTTGTAAGGGCATTCAACGCAAAAGAATTTTGTATGTTGAAAATGTTCAGTATTGTTGTATGTTATAAACGATCGTATAAGTGATAAAGGAATGCAATTGAAAGGCAAGGAATCGGGACTTGAGAATTGGACCCATATATTATAGGGGCAGTCGAAGATGAGCCAGTGACTTCAGTAGACGTGGAACGCTCGTCCATATTGAATGGGAAGAGACTCTTCATTATCTTTGAAAACGTTAAGAAAANTATATATATATATATATATATATATATATATATATATATATATATATATATAATGAAATATATTTTTTACTCAGTTTACTGCATTTTTATCGCATATAGGCTTTAATGACTTGGTTGTTGGCGATTTGTAAAGTCCAAATAATAATAATAATAATAACAATAATAATATTGATAATTTATTGCTTAAGAATCTCAACTCTAATGATGCCGAGGTAGCTTAGCAAGCGAGCTCAGTCTTTGTCATTGGAAGCGAGTATCTCGCAGAACGACGTGTGCCACTACAGGTCTCTGCTGCACACCGTGTCGCGCCGGTGCCGTATGAGATCCAAACAAAATCCAGTGTCAGTCACCCGACCGTTACGCCCTGCACTCTGATTCTGTTACTTGTCTCAGCCGGATATAAGGAAATTGAGAGGGTTCAAAGATAAATTTCTACTCCCTACCATGGGAAATAAGTATTAAATATTCTTTCTGCAGGGTGCCCTCAGGGCGGGGGAAAGATCAAGACGCAATTTTAAGTTTAGTATATTTAATAGTTAAATAATTAAAATACATTTAAAAAGAACATATATTAAAATAAAATACATAACAACATATTACTTTTACAACTATACAGACATTTTAAGATGAAAAATAGTTTCAATTCATGTTTGAAACTTATGAATAAATCGTAAAAATCACCGTGAAGAGATCTATGGAGACAGCTGAAAAGCAGGCTCCATCGTGGGATAAGGTCTGAGAGGTCACCTCGTTTGCATCAAAAGACCGCAGGACTCATCGCATTCGCGTGAACCAAGAAGTGACCTGCCTCTCCATGTTGCAATGGTAAAATTGCACAGCAGGCGGCAGATCCAGAAACCAGCCTTTCATCGTACTTTGCTTTGAAGATCCATTGCTTTGCCTCCAGTGTTTTGGTTCACGGAGCGTGATCAAGTTCGGAGATCAATTTCGTATCTCGTCTTTCTTCCCATGTTTTGCCGATCGGGAGCCCGTGTGTATTTGTTATTGTGTTTTACCCGATTTGTGTTGTATTAATCAATTTTTATTTTGTTAACGATAGTTCTTACGTAACAAAACAAACTTTGTAAAAGAAGGCGTATAGTGGAGTGATTGTTCAATAGAACTATTAAATATGAGAAGTAGATAGAACTTTGCAAAAGAAACACATTTTTAAAATCTTAAAAAATATTTAATAACCAAAACAACTAAAGCGAAGTGCGACAGTATTGGATCTTGAGAACCATAAACTGAGAAAGAATCAAACGTTACTGTGTGCGGTTTAAGGTAAGAATAGATGTGAAATAAAAAAAGTCGTTTCTCAAATTGTACGTTATGCTGTCTTCTTTAATATAAATTTAATTCACGAACATTTGCANTATATATATATATATATATATATATATATATATATATATATATATATATATATATATATATATATATATATATAAATATAAAAAATCTGAGTATGGATATGTGACATTAAAAAAAATTCAGACCTCATATTATAATAAATTAACCTTATTATGTATTTTAATATATCCCTCATACAGGTAAGTGAAATGGATGTAGGTGATGAACATGCTTTTTACTTTCTCATATACGTGTTATTGTAGCCAGAATAATCGCGAGATTTTGACGGAAATGTTCGTTTGGTGTCCCTGATACCGACAGTTTATTTTTAAAGCAACGTTCTTCTGTCCGTCCATCTGTACGCACGGATTCTGGCTAAACGGATGGGTCAATTTCATTCGTATTTATATTTAGCGTAGCATATGTTTGTTGTTGACGGACGTGCTCTTAAATGTGTTTATAATATTTATAGTATATTTATTTGCTACAATTGGGCAGATCTTACCTGGTGGCAGTATATAAGAAAATACAATACAAAAATACATATCAGAGAACACTGAAATAAAAAATTATTAAATAAATAATTAAACTACATGATTCAACTGATATTAAAGTATTACCTATATAAAAAAAATATTTTACCCTGAAACATTTAAATAATTGATAAAAAAAAACTTACTGCACATTTTATTTCACTGATTTTTATCACACTCGATTTACCCCTTTCGTGCACTTCACTTTACATTTCCCTTCCCACCTTTTCTAAATCACTTATTTCCCTTGTATCACTTCATTTCACTTCACTACTCACTATCACTCCACTAGCTTCCCATCTACACTAATGTACCCATTCTTCCCGAACTTGCCTAATCCTTTTAATTTGTCTGCTCCCCTTTTCTTAGAAAGTTTTTGAATTTAAGAGAGGTTGCTGAGCCCGATAGCGCTCTCACAACATTCGCATGCAAATTCTTCCAGGCCCTGATTGATCCATTGAGAAACGAGTATTTTCCTACATCTGTTTTCACGAATTTTGAAAAAGTGATCTTGTCTACCAAATCTAGTCGGTTTTTCTAAACGCTCTTTGACATCCCGTCTCGCTGGTTCGTTTTTCAATGTACTGAACAAACATCCCAGGCGCGCTCTTTTTCTATGAATTTGGAGAGGTTCTATTTTTATGTAATTATTCGCATTATTACCCATGTTTATGAATTTAATCGCTTTTTTCTAATTCTTCTATTTGATATGTTCTATAAGGATCCCATCCTGCCGATGCATATTCCAGTAGCGGCCTAACAAGGGTTGTGTACGCTAACTCTTTTGTTGTCGGATTACTGCCTTTCTTTAAAATTCGTTTAATGAAATTTAGAGACTTCCAAGCTTTTTGTGCAACGCTGTTAACCTGATCAGACCACTCCAAGTTATTCTTAAACATGATACCCAAATATTTGCATGAATTTACTTCCGGTATTGGATATGAACTGATTTCATGGGACCAATCTTGCCTTAAGCGGGTATGAGTGAAACATATTGCTTTAATCTTTTCAGAATTTATTTTCATTCATTTTAAGTTACCCATTTGTGGATTTCATTAAGATCTCGTTGCAATGTTATCCTGTCTTACGGGTTGTTTATTGTTCGGTAAATTATACAGTCATCCGCGAATAATCTAATATTTGAATTTATTTTCTCAGACAGGTCGTTGATAAATGCTATAAATAGTAAAGGTCCGAGAACGCTACCTTGTGCCATTCCTGATGTGACGTCCACAGTAGGTATTTGTGGCGGTTATAGGCCGGATATCCGGTTTGATTAACATGGGGCCGGAAATCCGGTTGGCCTAGCTTCCCGGATG
>NNCF01127123.1:302710-315537 GCA_002313205.1 Laupala kohalensis | reverse complement strand
AAACACAAGGTTAAATTTGTATTTATCAATTATTAATATTACATGCATTTTTGCGATTTAATTCTAGTAATGCTAGCACTATCGAAAGTTTTCATGACCGTAATAGCTTTCAAATATTTTACACCACATAGAAGTTTTAAAAACGCCCTTGATTTAATTACATAGTTGGAAATATCGATTATCATATTCGAAATTTACATTGTTGTTTTTTTCTTTATTGATGAAATCAATAGGTCAGCCTTGCGGTTCTACAAAATGGTTGAATAGTTTCCAGTGATCCAGGAGAAATACATAGATGGGGGAAACATATTTTTATTGGATAATTAGCAATATATCTTGTATATTTGTAAATATATTTACTTTCATAGATTAACCGTTACTACTGTGAAGGAAATATAAACATGGTGTAGCACGTCTGGTAAAATAACTCTTATATTTCTTAAGAAGGGCCACACGTTGACGGCGACGGTAGTCTATAAACTTTTTCCTTGTCCAACCCTAAGGACTACCCCCTACATCACCACAGCTTGACCAGGTAGAAAAGAAAGTTGAATCGTGCGTGAGTTGAAAAGTGCGCAACTCGTCTGTGCCTAGATGATAGTAAACCGGACCTCGGACGTTAGAAAGGTTAAAATGGGATCACTGGAGAGTTTGAGAAAGGTATTCTTACAATAATACGAACCAAAGTCTGAATGTTACATTTCATTTCTGATGAACCACGGCGCATTTATAAATATCCGTAAAACTTTATTCAGGAAGCGCTGAAGTTTGGTAATGAGGTGAGAGGCCGCATCACACAATACGGGGCATGCATAGAATAGAAGTGGAATAAAGATAGTTTTGAATATTGTAAGAGCGCAGCCTTCTTATAAAGTTATGCCTGATTGTTTAAGGTTAATTATAGGTTGCTGCTGATATAATCGACTATTTGCTTCAGGCATTTTGTTATCTATATGTTGTTTCCAAGTAAGTCGAGTATCAAATTGGACACCAAGATTGGACTACGGTGTTGAGTGGTGCCTAGGAGATGGGAGAAGAGTTTAGAGTGGGTGGGGGGGAGGAAATCTTAGAGAGGATATTCTTGCGTTGGATTTGCTTGCATTTACTGATATTTTCCATGTACGTGTCCAATTACCAAATATTCCTAGATGATTATTTAAGCGGTTTCTTAAGTGGTCGATGTGAAGGTCGGATGAAAAGAAAACTGTATCGCCAGCAAAAAGTGCAGTTTCGACTATCTAGAAATAGGGATGTCTGACACGTAAAAATTAAACAGTAATAGAAAAGATCCTTAGGTAGCTCCGGCTTGAACTTGTTTGGGATTTGAGAATATAGGATTGATTCGCACAGAGAATGTTCTATAAGACAGGTAGCTAGAGATTATTTGGGTATTCCAATTTCTCTCACTTTATTTAGGAGTCTCTAATGCCATACTTTCAAAAGCTTAAGCCACATCGATGAACACATCCCTTGTGTGTTTACCACGTTGGGAAGATGATTGTTCATAATCGGCGAAACGAAGAAACTGATGAGAGAGTGTGTGTGTGTTTAGCAGTGAAACGGAATTGAAAAACTGGGACAGCTTGAGTTTTTGACAAGTGGTTTGCTGGACGTTTGAGAGTTAATTTTTCTATTCTCGAAAGAATTAGAAGTAAACTTATGAGACGGTAGCTAGAATTGTTTATGTTTTTGTAGCGGATCGTTCAAGGAGTTCTTGACTTCGCTACATGATTCTTCTACAATTAATTTCGAGGATGTATTCATTAACCAATTTATTGTTAACAATTAGAACGGGGAACAATTTCCGAGAGAAGAGACATTCGCTCTGCAAACGTAAGATGCTTGTAACATACTACCTTGCAATCGATAGTATATGAGAAGAGTGGAAATAACCAGAAATGTTAATCGTATTAGAAATTTACGCTGGATAGTTTTCTTTTTACATTTGCTCAAATAATACACTAGAAAATTCCAATACTGTAGGAATTCTTTCATGAATGTTAACGAGCGAACGAAATTCGACATGGAACATTCAGTGAGTTTCACGAAAGCTACAGAATTGGGTTTCAATCCACTAGCTAGATCCACTTTGAGAACATTTTTGAATATTTACGAGACATTATTTTCACATTTATTCCAAATATATAAGAAAAATAATGTACTTTGTACATAATGTAAAAGGTTAGCAGTGATTCCAAAACAGAATAATTCTTAAAAGATCATTCCCACCGGTAAGTCGATTCTTTACGATTTTAAAAATATTTTCTTTAATACAATGTTCGAAAGTACTACTTTTATATATAAATAAATAAACTTTATTGTCAAAAAAGCAGTTGCTAACTGAATGGAAAATAAACTAAGTTACTCTTCGGAAACAAGCAAGGGACTATCCCATCAATTCCGATCAATGACCCAAGGGCAGTGGCGGATTTAATATTTATAAAATAAATTATTTAATAAACACGTACTGTAATCCATTTATTATTATTTACTCACTTTTTACATGCTCCTGTGCCAAACAGCTACAATAAGGGAGTGTTTATAATTTCACATAAATCCATTATTCAATTGCAATAATTTTTTTAAAATTATTTTTTCTCCTAATAGTTTTATTTTATTGCAAGCTTCAGTCTCGAATGATAGATTATCGTGCTCCCACCTGGATGACATTGTCGCCCTTCTCTTGCAGCACTCGAAGGATCCTCCGAGCAAAAGGTTCCGGAGGATGAGTGGCATAACATGGGTGACCATCCATGGGACCCCTCAGTTCTAATGACTCTGGGGCTGGAGGCAACTCATGGAACTTGTCAGGTGGGGGACCCATCTGCAAAAAACTAAAAAATATATATTTGAACAGCTTTTATTGGATGTCACTTTTCAGAGGGCACGATATATTGTCTTCTGAAAGGCAAAAATACTAGACTCCATATGTCTCACGAAACAGGACTAATTTCTTCCCAAGGCTCTGAAAATTCCAAACTTTTTTTTTTTTTTTCCACACCAGTTCTCATTTGAACGTAGTTTTCAATACCTACTTAAGGAGAAATAATGAATGCTATGCACTTATGGAAATGAAGCAATAAGAAAATATTTAAATAAATTGCTTTGATCATATGTCAGGATGCAGATATACAAATGTTACTTCTAAGAGAGCTTTGATTAAATTTTGATTTTTTATCAAGCATGAAATTTCTTTTTTTAGTTCAATAATTAGGGTGATTTTCATGAAGAGTGGCTTTTATTGTTGAATTTCTGTAATTAGTAAGGTATACCAGGGTGTCAACTACTATTAATGGAGCGCAGTATTTCGTGTATTCAAATGTCGAAAGATACAAAATCATAAAATGTAAGTAAAAATAAAATCTATAACAAATCTCAATACCAATGATAGCTGAAAGCCATTCTCTGAATACCAGATTTCAGTTTCCAAAACCAGTCACTGCAGATTTTTTGAGACATAAGATTTGTTTTATATTTTATTGTGATAATCTATACTGAAGATTATCAATATGTAAGATATAAATATATATAAACAATGTACAGAAAGAAGTGAAGCAATAAGAAATGTCACAAAGAAAAGGAATTTTGAGACGAAAAAAACCGGATAAAACAACACATGCCCAGAGCAACGGAAAAAGTCGGGTAGCACTCGGGGGAGATTTCACTTCTGTTGGGTTGCACTTTCTCAAATTATATTGAAAACATGCATATAATTATAAGCTAATTAGGATCTAATTTTGAAGTAACATTAAAACTTTTAAGCTCCACTGAAAACCACTCAAAGTGAATTTTGAAAAACGGGACGTTTCAGAACAATAAATGATTGCATTGCGTGTGTACATTTTTGTCACATAATGATTTTTTCACTAGTTTAATTTAGTACATGGGTTATATGGTTTATGGGATTTTCATACAAAAATATAATTACAAATCCTCTGGTATAAACAAATTTTAAAGAAAAATATATAAAAACAAGCGTAACAATATTTTGTATTTTAGTTTAGATTTATAATAAAATAAATAAAATTAGTTGATATGTGTCTAATATGGATTATATTATTTATAACAGTTTCAACCAGCAGTGGATTAATAGCTTTATTTTAAGCACATCTAGAAAATTTCTCTTGTCAAATTCCCCGAATTATCTAGATTTCCGACATATTTCCCAGACACATTTGATTAACATTCCTGTTTTGATCTTTATTATTTAAAATTTCAGTCATGTTTTAGTGTGAAACATTACAAGAAATAGAAGTCTAGAAGAAACCTAGAAAAGAAGGGATTTTATATGAAATTGGACATAGAATTGATAGCCAATATGCTTATATGATTTTATCTTTCTAATATATCCTGATAATACACATTCCCTTTAAGAAGTGGATTATTTTCAGGAATATTTAAATTTTTATTTTCAGGAATGTTTATAATTTTTAGAATCTCTGACACTGGTCTGGCTCCATGTCTTATGTTGAAATTCCATTCTGTTTTCATAAGTTTTTAAGTTAGGATAATCCCTCTACTCTGTAATGATTTTCCAGTCTTGTAGACACTGAGAACCATGAGCAAGAATGTCATTTCATTTATGATTGTTTATAAAATACCTGAAGTTGCTAATGAACGGAAATTTTTGTTTTGTTCTCATAAATTGTAATATTTAATCAAGAAGTAACCATTTTCTATATCAATACTATACTGGCTATAAATGGTGATCTGAATGAGAGACACTTTGTACTCAATTTTGGGGAATGCTTAAGTAATGTTAATTAATTATTTTCTGATAATCAATTATAAAATGCAATTAAAAACTTGAATATTTTCTTAATGACTGACTATAATTGTGGTAAAATTTCTATTTACTTCCACAACACCAAATTTAGTTTCCAAAACTATATTCTTTATATTATGAAACTATGAATTTGTTTACAACTATCAGTGTTAGATTTTAACAGAAAATTGAAAAGTTAACATCAAAACATTATGAATCATTCTTCAAAACATTTTGAATGTTCATTGTCCTAATGTTGCTGGGTCAAATCAATCATCTACATTCTTAAATAGTGATTGATTTATTTTTTCATGTAAAGAAATTTGATGCTGTACATACAGCAAAAAATGACACATTCTGAGGAGTTAAAGTGATAGATATATTTCTATAAATAAATAAATAAATAAAATTTATATTTTGCAATATAGATCATTGGAAGATAGTATAGTGACTGGATCTTATAAGATCTTCTTTCATTAATTAAAAAAAGTGAACATTATTTTTATTCTTCTACTTACTAAATCTTCATCTGCTAGTGTTTTCTCTGGTAAGTGGAAAGTTGATTTTATAGTTCTCCAACTTAAGGAGTGTAGATGAGTTGCACATCAAAATTATATACCAATATATTTGGGCCAAGCTCATTGATGAATGTCTATAAGACAAGTTAAAATGTTCTTTGAGAAAATTCATGTAAGAAATAAGCATGAATTTACCATGGATTGGTTGAATTTGTCCAGCTGTGTGTATGTTTGACATTTGGTGGGGAGTGTTAGGTTCAGCCATTGAAGCAATAGCACTGATATCTATGAAGCATTTGATGTTGTCAACACTAATCTTTTATTGAAAAAGCTCCATGGTTCATATACTTCTCTTTGTAAAATATAATGACTTGTACAATTAAAGGAGTATTGTTAGAATAAAAATTTGGGTTCAGATGTAATGTATGTTCATTCACCTGTCGGGTAAGTATATTGACTTAATTTTCTAATTTACTTTTATTACCATATACTACTTTATTTAATGTTACCTTTTGCTGATGTAATGGATTAAAACACAATACTTAATCAAGAAATAAATTTGTTTAGTCAAAAACAAAATTGCAAAACTGCATATGACTAATTTGACCATGTATGAGAGCAACAAATCTCTCCAGAAACAAGCAAGGAATCATCCCATCTATTTCAATCAAAAACCCAAAAGTAGTGGCACATTCAATATTTAAAAAAAGGTTTTTATAACAAATACTTGCAGTTATCCACTTGTTATTATTTCCAAAATAAATCTTAGCAATTAAATGCAGTAAATATTTGAGATTAATAGCAAAAGATTAGATCGCGTTAAATGAAAATTAATTTCATTAATTGTGATTTAGCGGTTGTACTAATGTCTGCGGGCTAAAAAGAAGAAACTGTATGACGAGATCTCGGTACTGAAATCTCCCTCGAGCAGTTTCGCCTCGAGTTGCTATCCGGCAAAAAAGAAGGCAAGTGTGTTGATTCCGTGTGGTCTTCAGGTGGGATCAGTTTATCAAATATGATAAACTGATAAAGTTTTCTTTTATTTTTAATCTATTGTTTTAAAGCACAACAAAATGAATAATAACGAAGAAAAAACATAATTTAATTTGCATCTATTAGTTACTAGAGCACTACAAACAATATTTAGGAAGTCACTTAGCTCCGTTTGAAGAGCATGTGAAAATAGGTTCTGCCGAGCGGAGGAGCGGTTTCACGATTTATACATATCACCCCGGAAAAAGTAAAATATCTTTCTCAATGTCCGGTGATCTGCAGAGAAAAGTGAAATCAAAAAGACCACGAAAAATTCACTACAAATCAAAGGAAATTTCCAACACTTTCGTGACTTAAAAGTTGGTCTTTTTTTGAAAAGAAGTGTTTTTTCTACAATACGTAATGTATTACACCATTAGTTATTATTGCAATTTCACTTAAATGGTCGGTGAGGTTTGTTTTACAACTTGAGATCGCAATAAGTATATATTACTCGGTTTATTTATGCCGATTTTAGATATTTTAGTGATTTAATTCTACATACGCCGAAAGGTAATTTATAATTGTGATTGAGATGTTTCTCTGATATTGGAGCGAATTCATTTGTTTATAAAAATGTAATGATATGTAAGATGTTTCTATAATATAGCGACGAAGTCATTTATATTGAATAATTACTCGTAAATAACTTGTTTTTCGCCGTTTTGTGACACTCATTTACTGAGACTAATTTCATCAATTACCAGGAACATGAAAAAATTAGTGAGATTTTGAGCTCAAGATGTCGAGCACTAAAGCACTTATCCAAGAAGTGAAACCGACGATAGTTTCCTCAATAAATGAAAGTTTATTTTCTAGGTTATTAAAGCCGGCACTTACCAGACGAGAGAGGAATTTCAAATAGAAAGCACTTGAAAACAAATGTGAATCGGCATTCGCGCAACACAAGAGTCCCGCCCAAGTTCCTTCTCACAGGCCACTGCCAGCCAGCACTACAGCAGCTTCTGACGAAATAAAAAGGTTTGACCTTGCCATTCCCCTTCCATGTTCATAACCACTGTCATCTCTCGTACATTTCAAATTCTATCGTCTTCTGTAGAAGTGTGTCAGGAGGGGAATTGGTTAAATATAGTGGGAGTCCGAAACTAGAGAGGGAGGGGGCAATCCTCAATAATAATAATAAATTTATTGTAAAAAAAAAACAGCACAAACTGCGTATGACCATCCTCCTACATGACTCGATGAATCTGAAAGATTAGATAAGAAGTACACGGTCTTGAATACTCCTCATTGTCCGGAGTCTTGAATACTCAATACCCGGAGGTATTACCCAGAAAAATTTAATTTTGATATTATCATGATTTCAATTTATAGAAAATATATAACGTAACAAAAGAAAGTCACTACAATACAAGAAGACAAGAAAATGTTGTAATTGGATTAGAAAAAAACTAAATGAATTGGTAAAAATTCTTATTCATTAAATTTAGTGGTTTTGCTATAACTTTTTACTGCACATTTCTTTTATATTGATATCAATATTGAAAGAAATACAAATTTAAGGAAGATATTTTTAATAAATGAAAGACATGTTTTAACAAAAGGTATATCATCCTCTTAATTTACTTTATACCACAACTTAAAACTACATAACCTTTTGATAAAAGCTGCTGGCAATGTTAAGGAGTTGATTAATTTTACTAAATAAAATTAGAATTAGTTTTGATCATCGCATATTTTTATAATAGAGGTAATAGAGAGACATGAATTATTATACTTACAGCTCATTAATTCAATCTGTTTTTATCACACCATTATCTTTGTACCATTTACTCTTACCTAACCAACTTGTTGCGGCAGTCAGTCAGACCATCCTGCAAAAATAATGGGTATGGTGGAGGTCTAGTCACAACTAGCCATTGTTAAACTGGCTCACATTAATTACCATTATAATACGTGCATCAATTCACCATAAGTTCATCTATTTTTATCATAGTTCAATTAAATTTTACATGGGTTTATTAAAGTGTAGTGTACATTTTAAAAGGAAAAAAAAAACACTTTACAGTATGTGTACAGTATAACTTTCATTTCATAGTAAAATATTTGCAGTATTCTTTTAAGTATAAGTACAAGAATGAATCAGAAGGTTTTTCATTTCATGATATCATCAACATTTTCTCACAGATATTGAAGATCCATCAAGAGAATTTCTGAAAATTTAGTAATAAACAGTGCTCAAAATTCTTGGAATTTAATCAACAAATTTGACTAAATAACCATTTTGAATATGCTTACCAAAATTAGTGACACAGTTCCATCATCTTGCCACAATTTCTTTGTTTTAAAATGTACAGCAATGAATTTTGAAGAGTGAGTTATATCATTGTTTCAAAAAGCTTGCTTATTGGAAGGTTTCTGTCCACCCCTTTTGTTCTCAGAAACCCCCTTAGATTGTCAAGGGGTGAAAAATACAGGATATCAAGTGAAAGACATACACTTTGAAATGTCGGGGAGAGCATGTGTCTCATTAACAGACTCAGTCCTAGATTCTGAGATGAATATACTTCTCATCTTCAAAGACCTTCCCCCACTGTTTTTTACAACACACTTCTCCAAAATTCAAATTCAAAATATCCACCAATATCTACTTCTCTATTTATTCCCTCAGTCAATGAAATTCATTCAGTCAATGAAAACCATGAAAAGAAGAACTTCTTCCTCACTGACACAGGTGCAAATTGAAATGTTTCTTCTAATCTGTGTGTGACTTCATGTGTACATTTCTTAATTATTCATAAAACTATTTATTTACAAGAGACAGTAGTTTTGTTTTATTTTCAAGTTTTTCATTTATGATGTGTTAAATTTATAGAAACATCCTTTGGAAAATAATTTATATTTTTGCTTTGATCAAAACAAAAGACCACTTCTTTTACTAACTCTTTCATCTGTAAATTATCATACTCTTTTACTTTTTATACTCATAAGTCAAAATAGACTAAAATTATGTTAAAAAAAATTATAGATGAAAATTTTAAAATTTCACCAAATTTCATGCCAAGTTCAAAAGTTAATGATGGAAAAAACTTTGAGTTCCAAGGTCAGAAGGCTGCTGGGCCCCCATTGCTACGCTCTTGGGAAAGTGTTGATCTTATCCAATGTATATTCTGGTGTAATTTGTTGGGACACTTCAATTAAACTGTAGAAAGGTCCTTAGTCTATTAGAGCCTGTTCTTACAAAATTTAGTGTCTCATAAATAATTATATACATCAGTGGAAATATTTTCAACTTCTCAAATAGTGGTTTGCATGAAGTGAGTTTGTTACAGGAGGTAATTGTTTCTATAATTCTATTCTGTGACCTAATGGTTTGTTTTGTTTCTGCTGTTTGTCCTAACTTATAGAATAAACATTTGTGAAATATATTGTTTAAAGGATTGGTGAAGTTTGCTGTTAAAACACAATTTATTCCATTGAGTCTTGTATTAATATTTGTTATCGGCAGGTGGATCAGAGGAGTTTCAGTCTGAAAACCCCCAAGGCTACTAAATCCACCACTCATGCATTATTAGAAGTTGCTGATAATATGATATGATGTAAGATAAGAATGATTGTTTAGAAATTTTCAATACACTTAATTTTCCTCATGGCACAGATGTTATGTTTGGGTCACAACATTCCAATTTCTCTTAATAATGTGAAGCTAGAGCAGCTTACCAGGGATTGAGATGTGATTATTTCAGGAATATCAAACAAATCAGTTTATAATTCTGCTTTGTGCATAAATGTTCTCATGATTTGATTCAACAAAGTTAAAAGTGCAACTGTGTCAGTTCAATATGTATATAATTATTGACCAAATGTAAAGTTCTCTTAAAGAATTGTGATAATATAATTATTTTTAAATTGGACAAAACCAATAGTACTATAATTGAAATGTCAATAATGACATTGAGTAATAATAATAGCTATTAATTGGTTTATGAAGATCCTACTTCTGGAGTGCACCAATCAAATAAAAATGGATATGAAATTATTTAAGGACAAGAAAATTTATTTTGCTACAAAGAAGAAATTTATTAATTGAAATGTCAGTAACCCTTAAATTTACATTATGCTTACAATATTTATGTTCAAGTGCAAATAACATGAATAGCCAACCTATGGAAATTTCCCATTTTTTGACTTGTTCAAATTTGTGATGTGCCAGTTATCAATCCTATAGTAACAAATTCTATAAGATGGTACGTAGTATGCCAATGGGTTGTCCAAGAATCAACCCATTTTTATGAATAAATTGTCTTATGATGCAAAAAGACAATTAATTCTGAATTGCCATTTAAATATAAATTTGTTGATATGTGTGAGGTTGTGTGAGTGTTAATTCTGTTTCAAATTTATTTGGTAAATATGAGGATAAATTGTAATACTATTGTATAAGAAATTGATGGTATACTTACAATTCTGAACATTTTTCTGATGAGGAAACCAAATTCATAGATGAAGAAAAGGACAATTATTAGAACTTTAAATTGCTGTATCTATGAAATCACTACATGTATTTCTAACAATTTGTAAATACCCTTTTTCTGCCGTCATTTATAGCTAATTGCCACACATAAATTTATCTTTACAGACATTAATTTCTAAACTTTAAAAGCATCATTGTCATATAGTGTAACTATTTGCTGCTCACCAAAGGATTGAACTAAACACTTTAATCTTTACTCAAGGCTAAACAAAGGGTAACATAATTAGAAAATATGCCAAACATTTTTCTGTGTAGTTTTTTACAGTCAAAATTCTTAAGCTTGTTGACTTTTAAATATTAGGTTATTTTAAGTTTTCATTTCATAGCATTAATATTTCTATCCAACTAAACTGGTTTTCCTTCACATAGAGGTGGATTTTTTTACACAGACTTGCTAGGTTCTTTGCTAGAGGCGGCATCTATTGAAAAATAAATCTCAAATTTAGTCTTATGTAATAGTTATAATTTATAAACAATACCTTCCAATCTGTAGTTTGATAATAATAAGTATCTACTTCTGAAATAATTTTTTTTGTTTTTTTATTAAATACAAATTTGTTAGTGTAATGTTAATTTAATGACATATACCAAACTATTTTTAACATTAGGAGTGTGCTGAACATTAAATCCACCTCTGCCTTGGGTCATCGATCGGAATTGATGAGTTGGTTCCTTGCTTGTTTCCGGAGATTAAATAAGTATATTGTCCAGCACTTGGTCATACACAGTTTGTACTGCTGTTATGACAATAAATTTATTTATTTATTCACTTATGAACTACTGTATATTAAGGTATATTTGGTTTGAATCAAGGATTATATTTTTGTCTCTACATGTCTTAAAGTTTGGTGTAAAAGTGCCTTTTCAGCCCTCAGGTGACAACTCCTTCGACAAAGTTCTGTGTGTGCCACAGACACTTATGCAGGCTAGTTGATAATTCCTTCCATTCATTGTATTCTAAGTGTTGTCATATTACATAATGGCCTCATTACTGGGAGGACAATAAATATATTTACACTGACAGCAAACAAGGAACCATCTCATAAATTGGTTTGGAATGATTTGATCTCATGATTATAATAATAATAAATTTATTGTCAAAAAACAGTACAAACTGCCTATGATCACGTGGAGGGAAAAAAAACTAATTTACTCTCCGGAAGCAAGCAAGTGACCATCCCAACAATTCCGATCAAGGGCCCTAAGGCAGAGGCGGATTCAAAAATTTCAGCAAAAGTTGCTAGATAAGATAAAAAGTTAGCTGCGAGTTATAATACATATATTATGTCAATATGTTTGTAATTTAACGCAAATATGTTTGTAAATTTACATGTACAAGTTATTATCGAACTATAGATTATTCTGAGTATAGTGTTTAAAAATAATAAGAATTGAAATAACACTAAATTCACGATTTATTGTTACAATAAACACGCCCCTAGACAAAGCCTAGAGAACCTGTATGATAAATCCGCCTCTACCAGAAGGAAAAACGGGGAAAACCCGGGCCAGGATGGGGCTACAGAATTTATGTACACAACCGTGCCAAAATTGAGTACACATATAACTAAATTAATATGAGCCAAACGGCAACACAATCATGCAAGAAAATAGTTGTTGAAATTGTTATAAGTTGTTTAAAAAATACTACAGCAATGGCGTGATAAAGTACAAGACGAATTTAACTTTTATTAAAATCAATAAATTCTTTTACATTGTAGAAGCACTGGTGCAGGAGGTAGTTTTTAACCGCTGATTTGAACAGATTCAATTTCATAATATCTTTTATATTCTTGGGCAGGGAATTATATAGAACGATTCCCGAATGATAAGGTCCTTTTTGGCAAAGAGTGGTTAACACTCTAGGACGATGAATATTACTACTATTGCGTGTATAGTGTTCGTGAACAAGACTGTTTCGTATAAAGCAAGGGTGGTGCTTCAGTAATTAGGTCTTAACAAACACGACCGTTTCATAAATATAAATGCAGGGAAGTGTTAAGATATTTAATTCCTT
>NNCF01127123.1:200522-302513 GCA_002313205.1 Laupala kohalensis | reverse complement strand
TAGAACTTTAAATTGCTGTATCTATGAAATCACTACATGTATTTCTAACAATTTGTAAATACCCTTTTTCTGCCGTCATTTATAGCTAATTGCCACACATAAATTTATCTTTACAGACATTAATTTCTAAACTTTAAAAGCATCATTGTCATATAGTGTAACTATTTGCTGCTCACCAAAGGATTGAACTAAACACTTTAATCTTTACTGAAGGCTAATCAAAGGGTAACATAATTAGAAAATATGCCAAACATTTTTCTGTGTAGTTTTTTACAGTCAAAATTCTTAAGCTTGTTGACTTTTAAATATTAGGTTATTTTAAGTTTTCATTTCATAGCATTAATATTTCTATCCAACAAAACTGGTTTTCCTTCATATAGAGGTGGATTTTTTTACTCAGACTTGCTAGGTTCTTTCCTAGAGGCGGCATCTATTGAAAAATAAATCTCAAATTTAGTCTTATGTAATAGTTACAATCTATAAACAAGACATTCCAATCTGTAGTTTATAATAATAAGTAACTACTTCTGAAATAATTTTTTTGTTTTTTTATTAAATACAAATTTGTTAGTGTAATGTTAATTTAATGACATATACCAAACTATTTTTAACATTAGGAGTGTGCTGAACATTAAATCCACCTCTGCCTTGGGTCATTGATCGGAATTGATGAGATGGTTCCTTGCTTGTTTCCGAAGATTAAATAAGTTTATTGTCCTGCACTTGGTCATACAGTTTGTACTACTGTTCAGACAATAAATTTATTTATTTATGCACTTATGAACTACTGTATATTAAGGTATATTTGGTTTGAAACAACAACAATATTTTTGTCTCTACATGTCTAATAAATAAATAAATAAATTTATTGTCAAAAAACAGTACAAACTGCGTATGACCACGTGGAGGGAAAAAAAACTAATTTACTCTCCGGAAGCAAGCAAGGGACCATCCCATCAATTCCGATCAAGGGCCCTAAGGCAGAGGCGGATTCAAAAAATTCAGCAAAAATTCCTAGATAAGATAAAAAGTTAGCTGCGAGTTATAATACTAATAGAATGTCAATATGTTTGTAATTTTAAGCAAAAAATTACATGTAAGTTATTATCGAACTATAGATTATTCTGAGTATAGTGCTTAAAAATTGAAATAACACTAAATTCACGATTTATTGTTACAATAGACCCGCCCCTAGACAAAGCCTAGAGAACCTGTATGATAAATCCGCCTCTACCCGAAGGAAAACCGGAGAAAAACCCGGGCCAGGATGGGGCTACAGAATTTATGTACACAAACGTGCCAATGTTGAGTACACATAAAACTAAATTAATATGAGCCATAAGACAACACAATCATGCAAGAAAATAGTTTTTGAAATTGTTATAAGTTGTTTAAAAAGTACTCCAGCAATGGTGTTAAAGCACAAGACGAATTTAACTTTTGTCTTAAAATCAATAAATTCTTTTACAGTGTAGAAGCACTGGTGCAGGAGGTAGTTTTTAACCGCGGATTTGAAGATATTCAATTTCATAATATCTTTTATATTCTTGGGCAGGGAATTATATAGAACGATTCCCGAATGGTATGGTCCCTTTTGGCAAAGAGTGGTTGACACTCTAGGGCGATGAATATTACTACTATTGCGTGTATANTGGTGCTTCAGTAATTCGGTCTTAACAAACACGACCGTTTCATAAATATAAATGCAGGGAAGTGTTAAGGTATTTAATTCCTTGAATAAAGGTTTACAAGAGTTTCGGGGGTGAGATTTACAAATTATTTCTTAAAGTTTAAAGTTTGGTGTAAAAGTGCCTTTTCAGGCCTCAGGTGACAACTCCTTCGACAAAATTCTGTGTGTCCACAGACACTTATGCAGGCTAGTTGATAATTCCTTCCATTCATTGTATTCTAAGTGTTGTCATATTAAATAAATGGCCTCATTACTGGGAGGAAAATAAATATATTTACACTGATAGCAAACAAGGAACCATCTCATAAATTGGTTTGGAATGATTTGATCTCATGATTTGACATGGAATTAACCCAATACATTCCAACCATAAATATTTGACCATCATTGCCAATAGTGAAACAACCACACCAATCACAAAGTTTGGAAGGTATTTGGTAATGCTTGTNAGAAATGGAATCGACGTTAGATTGTGGAGAGGAATTTGAAATTGGTACAGCTTCTAGTTCCGGATCAAGCCCGCACACAGCACCTGAACGCGATTGTCACCTTCGAGATTTGACATGGAATTAACCCAATACATTCCAACCATAAATATTTGACCATCATTGCCAATAGTGAAACAACCACACCACTCACAAAAGTTGGAAGGTATTTGGTAATGCTTGCCATGTGTGTGACTTCATGTTTACGTTAATTGGAATCCTCTGTTCTTTTTTCATTATGTGTGTTGAATTTTTGTTTTCTACTATTTTTATCAAGTTATGTTTTTTAACGGGATGGAGGTAATGGGAAAGTGGGATTGAAATAAATAATTTTTCATAATATTATATTGTTACTGAACATAGTACTGCTTGTAAAGTTTTATGTTGATTGGATGATCNTGACATGGAATTAACCCAATACATTCCAACCATAAATATTTGACCATCATTGCCAATAGTGAAACAACCACACCACTCACAAAAGTTGGAAGGTATTTGGTAATGCTTGCCATGTGTGTGACTTCATGTTTACGTTAATTGGAATCCTCTGTTCTTTTTTCATTATGTGTGTTGAATTTTTGTTTTCTACTATTTTTATCAAGTTATGTTTTTTAACGGAATGGAGGTAATGGGAAAGTGGGGTTGAAATCAATAATTTTTCATAATATTATATTGTTACCGAACATAGTACTGCTTGTAAAGTTTTATGGTCATTGGATGATCCAGGAGTGGACAAAAATACTATTATGTGAATCCACTAACCCATTGGAAGATGTTGGACCAACTTAAAGTTTAACAGGACTAAAAAATAAAAACAAAGATTTTACTATTAATTTTGAGGCATAACGGAAATAAACTAATACAATCAAACTCCTTATCCACATATAACATCTTTAATATAAACAACAACATTCCTTTTCTTATATTTCTAGTATATTTCTTAGTTTTGATAAAATTGCAAAGCACACAAAATAAAATACAGTTCATCGTGAAGTACAGGTCATTCCATGTCAAATGAACATAGTTTTAATATATTTTTCACATAACCATCTTAAAATTTGATTAAATTTAGTAGCAAGGTAGCAATCATTTAGACTGAGAAAAATAAAAGTATTATTGAAATATTTCAATTTACAACAATATGAAATTGCTCTTCAGCTCTACACAAAACTTTTGAATTGCTCTGGAAACTCTCCTAATGGAGATAGAGTGCTGGGAGCAGTAGTGTACCAAGGCGGAGGGCATTGGGGGCAGTCCACACCAGGCCTCATCCTATAAGGGGCCTCCAAATGGTTCTCCAACAATAATATTACTTGTTATACACAACATTGAAATGAAATACATTTTTTTATATTAACAATAGCTGACTTTCGTATTAAATACAACCTGAAATTCTATTTCAAATTATTTTATGTAATCCTTAACAGAACATAGGTTTTTAGTGCTGAACTGCACACAGCATTACAATTATTCTTTTAATTCTTGACAATTGCTATTATTATATTAAATGCATTATCATTCTACATTTGTATTATCAGAATAGTGTCTCTCACTGATATNCCAGGAGTGGACAAAAATACTATTATGTGAATCCACTAACCCATTGGAAGATGTTGGACCAAGTTAAAGTTTAACAGGACTAAAAAATTAAAACAAAGATTTTACTATTAATTTTGAGGCGTAACGGAAATAAACTAATACAATCAAACTCCTTATCAACATATAACATCTTTAATATAAACAACAACATTCCTTTTCTTATATTTCTAGTATATTTCTTAATTTTGATAAAATTGCAAAGCACACAAAATAAAATACAGTTCATCGTGAAGTACAGGTCATTCCACGTCAAATGAACATAGTTTTAATATATTTGTCACATAACCATCTCAAAATTTGATTAAATTTAGTAGCAAGGTAGCAATCATTTAGACTGAGAAAAATAAAAGTATTATTGAAATATTTCATTCTGTTTGGAATTTACAACAATATGAAATTGTGCTTCAGCTCTACACAAAACTTTTGAATTGCTCTGGAAAATTCTCCTAATGGAGATAGAGTGCTGGGAGCAGTAGTGTACCAAGGCGGAGGGCATTGGGCGCAGTCCACACCAGGCCTCATCCTATAAGGGGCCTCCAAATGGTTCTCCAACAATAACATTACTTGTTATACACAACATTGAACTGAAATACATTTTTTTATATTAACAATAGCTGACTTTCTTATTAAATACAACCTGACATTCTATTTCAAATTATTTTGTGTAATCCTTAACTCAGAATGCAAACACACTGACGTGTGGTTGGAACAGGGGACCTCCTAAGTAATACCTCCTGAAGACACCTGCCTGGATCTCATAAATTGTATGTACACTACTGGCTGGGAGATATGTCATTTTATATTGTACTTCAAAATGTTACTACAATATATTACATGAAGTTCTATGACAAACTATCATACTAAAACAATATTTTGTTCTTTTTATAAATTTCAATGTCTTTTTAAAATGTTTAAATTAATATTAGCAGTAAATCATCTGAGAAAATTTTATGGTGGAAAGAAAATAGGTTCAGAGCTAAAATCAAAAAAGAACATAGGTTTTTAGTTCTGAACTGCACACAGCATTACAATTATTCTTTTAATTCTTGACAATTGCTTTTATTATATTAAATGCATTATCATTCTACATATGTATTATCAGAATAGTGTCTCTCACTGATAAAAATATGAAAAGGACATGTTGCACTCCTACCTCTCAATAATAAGTTTATTAATCAAATTGCTACCCCCTATGCATTTCTGCTATTTATACTTTTTTTCCATTAAAAAAGAGTTCCATAAAATAGTATTATATCCTGTCCTGTAAAATACATCGAAACCTTCGCCTATGCCTGGATACGGTATCTTTTGATTGCATATTTATTCCTTCTATGCATCATCTCATGAGTGGAGAGTTACTTTTCTCGAAGCATCTCCAAGATGCTATTACCTCCACCATCGCCACAGTTGCAGATACTACCAATCCCAAAAGCAGCACGTAAAATACGCCCGACATTTCTGCAAGACTCAGAGCAGCCGAAGATTCGTCGTGACTCGCGGCCGCGACAGCAGCTGATCGAGCCTCGTCACGCAGTTGCCGGCGCCACAGAACTACAAGTCCTGCCTATACAGAGGTAGATTATTAATTCAATGAATTGTTCTCGACACTACTCGTCTTTATTGGAGTCAGCGTGGCTAGGGTAGAGCGTTGAATTGCTGTATGGATGGTCGAGGTTCCATCGCCGGTGGAGTGGGGATTTTTAATCATCCAGGTCTACTCCACTTTCTGTAAAACGAGTACCGGACCTATCCTGGAGTGAGACCTGCGGGAGCGAAATGCAGACCACACGTCTCCTAGAGCAGAGGTCACGCTCTACCCTCCGCTGACCCCTTGGGCACCTTCGGGACCTGCTGTAGGTCAGTTTACCTCGGCTTTATTCATCTAAAGGTACGCGCGCATTGGGACGTCAACGGACGGACGTCCCGATATTTTAAAAGTGCGAAAGGCTGCGCCCACTGGTTAGAAAATTCCTGATCCCTGTTGAGTGAAGGGACTGTTCACTCTTCAAGGCGTAGGGGATTAGAATCCGCGTGTTACCTGCTCCCCATTCTATTCTGATCTCTCAACACATTCGAAGTGGCGAATACCTGGTCCTAGCGAATGCCCGCAGTCACAAAATGTTAATAAGTCTCCGGATAGCTTTACAGCCCTCCCGACACTCCAAAAGATCTTTCTCTATGGACTTTTCGTAAACGGTGGCAAGTGCTGTCTCAGTGGGTTCATACAAATACAAAGCAATGGATATAACTTTTGGGAAATCCGGAACGGCGGTACCGACCGTCCCAGTACGCGCGTAGCTTTAAGCGTCAAAATTGTCAGCATATCGGCATAGTAGGATTAAAAGGAAATAAACGAGGCATATAATATAAAGAAATAAAACGTATGAAGAAACGGTATAATACAAAGTAGAAAGGTAGAAAATCAATACGTAGCCTTAACCATACTCATCGCACGCAGATTCATTAACCATTTCATGAAGACACACACACAAAAAAAATAATTGCAGTGATATAAGTGCAGACCTCAAAATTCTTCGTACAACGCATTATACAACACAAACAAGCTTGGACCAATAGTACCAATT
The DNA here is from genome assembly GCA_002313205.1 of Laupala kohalensis. Taxonomy (NCBI): domain Eukaryota; kingdom Metazoa; phylum Arthropoda; class Insecta; order Orthoptera; family Trigonidiidae; genus Laupala; species Laupala kohalensis. The sequence goes on along the minus strand of NNCF01127123.1, from coordinate 296,154 downwards.
ACTCACACTTATCACGCTACACACCACCCACCACACGCTACTTACATTCTTCACTACACACATATTTGATAAGGGATCTAATGGCCTTGACGTTCACGATCCCTAAAGCCCCAAGAGTGAAAAAAAAACACATACTTAATCGAAAACACACATTCAACATTGAAAGCATTATATACACTTTAGAAATAAAAAACAAATACCATCACATATTAAAATGGACGCTAAGCGCACTCACAATACATTTGATACACATTTTAATTACATATTTCACGTTCTTTATCGTCTCTCCTTCTAGGTAAACAGACCTGGTTTCCCCAACCTCTTAAAATTAGTTTCGCTCCCACCCCTCTCCCTTCCGCCGCCCCTCATCATCAAAGTACTTAGGTTTGTCACTTAATTTCATCGCACAATTATGATAATAAATAATAATAAATTTATTGTCAAAAAACAGTACAAATGCGTATGACCACGTGGAGGACAATAAACTAATTTACTCTCCGGAAGCAAGCAAGGGTCCATCCCATCAATTCCGATCAAGGGCCCTAAGGCAGAGGCGGATTCAAAAATTTCAGCAAAAATTCCTAGATAAGATGAAAAGTTAGCTACGAGTTATAATTCTAATAGAATGTCAAAATATTTGTAAATTAACACAAAAAATGTACACACACCCTCGGTTTGGAACAGGTACGGTCAGTATACTGAGTTTGTTTCTTCTCTTCCTTCCACAATCATTTCATTGTTTTAAAGTTTTGTTTTAGTCTTGTACTCGTGTTAATATAAATCTTTATAACTTGACGATGCCAGTAGCATCGACAAGAAAGCTTTACAATACAACAATCAACATGTTGCCGATTATAGAATATCTAACTTTCGTGTCCAGTGATCGCCCTTCTCAGCCCTTTGGATAAATCCTGGGGCTTCTTCAGTCTCATGATGTACTCCATTAATTAACGTACAGAACCATGCCAATGTTGAGTACACATAAAACTAAATTAATATGAATCATAAGACACAACACAATAGTGCAAGAAAATAGTTTTTGAAATTATTGTAAGTTATTTCAAAAACTATTTTCTTGTATGATTGTGTTGTGCCTTATGATTCATATTAATTTAGTTTTATGTGTATTCAACTTCGGCACGGTTAGTTACATTAATCGTTGGGCACGGGTTTTTCTCCGGTTTTCCTTCGGGTAGAAGCGGATTTCTTATACAGGTTCTCTAGGCTTTTGTCTAGAGGTGCGTTTATTGAAATAAGAAATCGTGAATTTAGTGTTATTTCAATTCCGATGGGTTGTAAACACTATACTCAGAATAATTTATTGTTCGATAATAATTCGTACATGTAAAATACATTTTTGTGTTAAATTACAAACATGTTGATATTCTATTGGTATTATAACTCGTAGCTAACTTTTTATCTTATCTAGGAACTTTTGCTGAAATTTTTGAATCCGCCTCTGCCTTAGATCCCTTGATCGGAATTGATGGGATGGTCCCTTGCTTGCTTCCGGAGAGTAAATTAGTTTATTGTCCTCCACGTAGTCATACGCAGTTTGTACTGCTTTCTTGACAAAAAATTTATAAATTTATAACACCAATCCCGACATAATGTACTCCATTAACATTAGTGCCAATAATATGGGTTCACTTTTTAAAATCATTGTGTATTTAACGTAATGTGGTAATGGAGATCAAGTTCTTGTAATTTTGCAATACTAGTCGAACCCATGGGATTAAATTGCTCGGAATATTGAATGTAATTAATATTCTGAATCATAATATGAATGCTAACTTTTATTCAGGAAGACTATATTATTGACCTGAATAATACGGCAGACACTTCATTCCCCCTGCTAGTTGTGTGTCAGTTTCACTCAGTGCAGTATTTAGCCACATCAATATAAACAGGACATCAAAACATTTATGAATAGTATATGATTATACACTGCAGCATTAAAAATAATATTTAAACCTTGTAAGACACACAATGAATGAGATTGTCTAACCATCACGTTCGCCGTACTTCACCATTACCAAATCAGCCAGGTCGAACCGTTCGACCGGAAGGGACACAAAGTAAGGAAATTCTTGATCACAGATTTCCAGCAATGTCAAACGCGCCAGTCATTTGTTAGGATTCCAGTAAGTAACATCTTTTCCGGAGAAATCCTGCTCACCATGGAGGATAAGGCACACATCAAAAGCACGTATTTTTTATGTTTATGTTTTCATGTTTTACGAAAAGGAAAAAGGAAAAATCGCAGCAATATGAAATCGTCACATCTTTGATGTTCCATGTATAATACGTCATTTATATGGTTTGCTCCATCCGACTGGGCAAGAAACGGAACGGAATTTCATGCGACATTAGCCTATTAACATGTAAGGTACCATCTTCTTCATAATATTTGGGGGGATAGAAGACGTACCTGCACAGCTCGCTGCGCGATCTGGTCCACACGCTCGAGCAGTGGTGAGCCCATACGCAGAAACAACACGTCTGTGCACGACATGATCACGTCCGGAAATTGGCACAAAAGCGGGTGCCCGTTGTGTGTATAGAAGCGTGCCGTGAGGTACTCCAGCCCCGCTTGCTTTACAGCGTAGGCGAAGTCCTTTCGGAACGCCAAGCGATCCATGCAGGGTATTTGTTCCTCACAATGTACGCGACGGGACGTTAAACGCTGGTCCATTTTGAAATTGAAACGGTTATCCAAAACCTGCGAAAAAAATATATCTGGAACTTGATATGTTGCAAAGTGTGAGGAAAGCAAACACCGTTGAATAATAAAGAAACAAAAATCAGATAAAGTCTTATGACTAAATTGTTTCTACAAAAAAATGTTAATTCCTATAACCGTTTCTTGTTCGGAGTAACATCGTATTGTTTGCTAAAATTGTCTACATATTTATAATTTTCCTTTATTGGGGGAAGCTGCTATTCCTCACAACTGACACGTCATGAATGCACTTGGCGCTCTGCCACTCACGAAGTGAAGTTCCATATTCGCAAAACAACGAAGTTATAAAATACTTCTCATCTATTTCGATCTACAAAATTTGGATATAAATTGAACATATATCTACAAATGGGTTTTAAATGGACTATCTATTTCCACCAATTTCCCTAAATACATCATGAGAGATCAGGAAGTCCTGCAGCCTATACTTATCATAATGTTACAACTTGATGAAATTTCAATCATTCCGAGGTTATTTGCGCATCTTTGTTCACTTCCCGTACTGATTTCCCGATAATCTGTCATTACATTGCAAAGACAATATTAAACTGAATTAAACTTCATTTGTCTGACAATTTGTATTTCTTAGAGTTTTCTCCTTCGTACCACTGGGTAGACTAACATCCAGAGACGGTATTCTCATCGAGGTTCATAAAAGAACACGAAGTTGAGAAAGTGTATCACTAAATATCGTCTTCCTACATTCCGAATACCTCAGAAATGCCCCCGGAATCGCTCTCATCTTTTCCTTATTGCCCCAGGTTTTCGCCACTTTTCTTTCCTAAATACTTTGACTCATAAAATATTTTGAGAGTAAACTTTCTTCCACTCAATAGGAAAATGAAATTTCCCGAAAAATAATTACTCAAGCTTTGGAAAATTGGTCTTAAGATGATAGCTGTGACTTTCAATCATTTTACGTAAAGAGGAAAACCCATACGAGGTAAAGCATATAGTCTCTTCACTAATCAGATAGATTCACAATGTATTTAAGTACATATATTTCATATGGATATTAGTTACAGTGCAGTATATGGTATAATAATATCAGATAAAACTAGTCACAAAAGGAATACATACATAGTCATTACAAAGTTCATAAAGAAAAGAGAGAATAGCAAAGGATTATGTAATCAGCATTGACGCTCTGATTTTAATCCATTGAAGACGCATTGGAGGTAGTTCGTGAATGTTACCGAGGAGACCTGAGAGAGGTACTGAGTATGAGAAAACTGTACACGATATACTGAGTAGGATGGATGAACTGTACACTATGAGCACAAAAATAGGATGTCGAATCTCCTAGGCCTTATCTGTGCATCACTAAGCCTCATCTTCTGTGTTCGGTCCTTAATCGATTCAGAGTGCTGCAGTCTTCAACTCACGGTAAAACCGGGTACTTTGAGTGATAGGTCGCTAATCAGTATCCTGCATGCGCTGAGTGAATTGAAAGTTGATCTCCATGTTTGTTCCACTCAAAAGTCTTCCTTGCGTAAATTGATGTCAATGATGCAGAAAGAGTTTCTTGACTTGAGTAAATAAAGAGTGTATCGGTATGGGCTAGCTTGGATCTTATTGCATCCTTTAAGATTTCCTGTCTTCCCTCTAATCTGTGGGCAAGGGGTGCTTTTGACTGCGCCTGAAAAAAAAATCTAAACACTGAATTCTGTCGAGTAGGAAGTCCACCTTCTTTGAATGTCAGCTGTCACCCCAAACGTAGCAGCAGTATTCGGCAGTAGAAAAAACAAATGCTAGTGAAGCTGTTCATTTTGTTTCAGCATGTGATTTCCGCCAGTTTTTGGATAAGGTTAATTCTAGTTCGAAGTTTAAGACATATTTTGGATATGGAATGTCTAGGATAAAATTCTGTCAAGTTTCCAGATATCTGGGAGTAGGGTTGTGTTTTGAAGTTAACTTGATGCTTCTGAAGTTAACTTTAGCGTCTTTTTAGCCATAGAGTTGTTGATGTGGATGGCGCAGACTTCGGTTTAAATTGGATTAGATTGCAGATCCCTCTCTGTGAAGTAGGTACTTAGTACTTCGAGATCATTTGTCAAAATTTTCTCTGTGTTTTCGAGGTGACTATCTCAGCTTGTTAGAGCTATATCGTCGGCATACATGAACTTCTTACATTGGATGTTTGAGTAGTCGAAGTGTATATGTTACAAGGGAGGTGAGAAAAGGAGGAGCCGTGAGGTACGCAGTCGTGAAAAACTATAGTATTTCTGGTTTTATTAACAAATGACACAATATGTTAACAAATGCGGTCTCTTAACATTACATGGTAAAATGTATCAGATACTTGCAGGGTATGATAGATTATAGCATTATTAGAAGACCTTTCTCCCAAACCATATCAGAAACCGATGATATATCGATAAACGCTACTGCGGTTTTGAGTTTCTGTTGGAATCCATCTTCAATGTGATTGGTAAGAGAAATTATCTGATTGCTTGCCTTTCTTCCGGGGCGGAAAACCTCTTGTTCCAACGGAATGGTCTGATTAATGGTCAGTAGATTGCGTTCGTGGGTGAATTTCTCTACCAATTTATATATAATGCTTAGGAGAGCAATGTGCCTATAGCTATTGACTGAATCTTTTAGCTTATCAGGTTTCACTATAGCAATGATCTCACATCTCCTACCGGGATGATAAGAATGTTGGTGTAGAAGGAGAGAAGTCAGATCGCTTTGACCCTAAGGTACTCAACAAACTCTGGTCGTCTGGACTTACGTCCTTTGATACTCGAGATGGTCTTTAATCTGTCTGAGTGAAGGGTGACATATATGTTCGTCAATCCTGTTTAGATCTTCTAAATTGTTCATGTTTCTTATTAACCCTATATCTTATTTCCTGATTAATTTCTATTTTGGAAGAAGTTTTAGGACGGATTGCAGGCAAATTAGAATACGGGGGAGATTTCTTTTGTATAGTCGCTTAATGACTTGTTTCCAGGCGTTTGACGTCTGCCTACGTAGATCGACTTGAGTGAGAGAATTCAGGTTTCCATTGTCTATTTTTATCTCCAGAATTTAAGTAACGTGTGCGTAGAGTTCCTTAAAATCTTCATTTATTCTAATAAATAGGTGTCAACATTTTGTAATACTTCATACGACCTTTTAAGAAGAAAGATTTTAAGGTTTTAATCGCTACTTCGGTCATCGCCAGGTGAATGTACATAAATAAATAAATACATGAATAATTGTGACAACACAAAATAAACAACAACAAAACTACGTATTTATTCACCTACCGATAACAAAAAAGCTGTCGAAACGTTGAGATTTAAACAATTGAAATAACATTGTAACTACTTGAAAGATAGTATAAAATATTATGATAGTATTCTGGTGGGTAGTATTATAATATTGTAAAAATAAAATAATATAAAACTATTATGGTCGTCTACTATGATAGTAGACGAGAACATCAACATTCCAAGGTAATGTCTTAATTAATTTGAAGAGATAATAGGAAAGTAGCTTGTAGAGGGAAAAAAGGTTAATCCGCGTAGTGCGACTAGATATTGATATATTTTTACAAACCTTGGAGTATCCCCACACAAGATTCGACGCCAGCAACTCTTCTTCAGTGGAAACCTGGTCTTCGTACAGCGGGTTGGATAAGTAGCTGATGAGGAGCGATTGATAAGCCACGTTGATTTGCATGCTGTAAATCAAGACGAGAAACAAGCACAGGCGCACCGCATGACTTCTCTTTGGGTAGGGATACGCCTGGTTGAGGAGAGCCAAATAACCAAACATGATGCTGGGTGCGATGGTGGGACGTGGCTTCTCAAGAAGAGCGACGAGCCAAATGGCAATGCAGCATGCAATAAGGGTTGCAAACAATGCCGCCCAGAAGCGCAGGGAAAATACGCTTATGAGGGCCTATCAAGAGAAAAGTATTTCATTACTTATTAGGTGCAAACGAAATTTTCATTTGTTATCTTTCAGTCATAAAACGTCGTTTCTTCATAGAGAATTATTAATTTAAATTACATATTCGCACTAGTTGAGTATATTACACACATTATCTCTCATTCAAAAAATCTAATATTACGTACATTTGAAACTATATTGAATTGTAGATTTTTTAAATTAATTAATTAATTTATCGTCAATTTATGATCCACGTACCTTCCAAGGCGGAAACATAGTTCCGCAAGGCACGATCCAAACAAACGCATTGTCCACGAAAGGGGACGAAAACTCCGCACTGAAATCGTAATCGACAGCAGAGAATGTTGCGAATCCAATTTCAGCCTCGCCACTCCACAAGAAATTCATAATACCTATCCATTGATGGGGCGTCGGTGGCAAGTAATGGATGTGGAAGTGGGTTCGCTCAGCAATCAACTGAACCATATTCACCTATCACAAAATGAAATAATGTCAATTTCACCCTAGCAAAACTTTATCAAACATTGTTATGTTAGCAAACTCAAAATTAGTGATACACAACTCAATTATAAGCCAACATTGGTACACTTAAAATTTAGAAACATTGCCCGGTGCTCTGTTGTACTTTCTTAAGGTACGCACTGTGTTTTCATACCAGCGGGAACGAACGTATTTATCTCAATTCACACCATACTTATTTTCACCTCATCAACTGATCGCGCTATGAGACAATTCGGGTATGAGGGGAATGAACTGTGCAAAAAGTGTAAAGCTGATATTGCAGGGAAAGTAGCAGGGTTTACCAGTAACGAAGTTATTAACGAGCAAAGCGATATTCAAACCGGGATGAGTAGAGTCTCCTAGGGACAGGATGAAACCTAATTCACGTGATTTTCATTGTATGGATTAGATATGTATGGGAGAGTTTCCATAATCGTAACTTTAAAACATCCATTAATTTTTTATCATGCAATTTAGCGTGGGAGGACAGGAAAAGAAGAAATGGATATATCACAAGAAGCTCTGTGATTGTTCATCCTGATGTTGAGAGTAGTAAAGAACTAGTGGAAGTCGTGGAAGGATCATTGATATTGCATGTTTTGCACCTAGGGTTTCCACAGCGTTTTGTACCGGATGCGAAAGTCAGGGGGCGTGGCTGAATTCTTTGTTATTATTTAATAACTTTTGAAAGTTAGGGGGTTGTTTATAAACAAGTAGGGGGGATTTGTTGAAAAAGGATTTGGTGGAGGGGTTGGAGACTATGATTCCATATAAGTCTTAGAGAAGACGTTTAACTTTGTCAATACCATGGAAAAATATTGTACATAATGCTGGCGACTGAGAAGATTGTGTGTACGGCTTTAAATGCATAGCTTGAGCTAGGCGATAAAATTTTTTTTTCCAATGTCAGAGGGATAATTGCGTTTAGTGAGGGTGTCAACTACTTGACATTGATGGAAATCTAAAGGATTTTTGCATATTCTCTGCCCACGGTTAGATGAAGCATAAGGAAGAGAGCGTTTAACGTGGTGTGGGTGGAAACTATCGAAATGAAGATATTATTGTGTGTTGGTAAGTTTTATACGTACTTTAGTTTGGATAGTAACTAACTCATTATAATGTTAATAGTAGTTTTCGACACTAATACGAAATCTGTAAGTTGTTGTGTTTTGCTTTCTTCCCGCAGCGAATGCCTTCTTTGAATTATTTTAAAAATGTTCATTTACAGGATTTATTAGAAAATACTATTTATTATGAAGTCTAAAAATGGATATTGATTTATCTCGCGACTGAATGGAGAGATTACTACTCTAATGTTTAGTAATACTGTGTTTACTACGTACATGTGTCAATAATATAATTAAAATAGAATATTAAATATTTTGATGCGAGGTTCATTCACGACCGTTCATACCATCTCTTCATGACCGTTGCAGTACTTTATTCAAAGGTTCAAGGGACTTAACAAATGATAATGTAAATTCAACTAATTACACTCACTTCCAATCCTTTAGTGAAGTTGTACACAGAAATACCACTGGAATTATCAATTTCTAATCCCATGACGTACGGTTCGTATGGAAATGTTGATATCGATACTGTGCAACCCTGTAAATTCTTTGGAATTTTGTCAGGAAACAAAGGAAAGTGGACGAGGAAATGAGAGGACGTCCATTCTGCCACAAGTGAAGATACACCTGAGTGACACGGTGCCTTGGGACTGAAGGGAAACCATGAGTACATCAGCACCACCATCTTAGAAGTTCCAGATTCATCACTGAGTTCACTTGGTATCAGCACCAATGCGTTGAAAACATCAGCCTGTGGTATACAGAGAAAAAATTAAATATGAACTTAAATATTTGATGAAAATGTAGCATGGGACAAGAATTGCCTCTCGTAGATATGCAGGGAGTTGCAGAATTACGAGCTCATACAGCAGTGATTTTTTCCACGTTTAGTTAAGCAATATCCTTTAAACCACATATACTCTTGTTCTTCTTGGTCTATTATAGTTTCAACCGATTAAGAAATTTTATCATTACGCTTGTGTCGGAAGATAGACTTATGAAAAAATGTAATTATCTCCTTGATATTTCTAACGCATTTTCTATAGTCTCATTGACAGTTTAAATTCGTGGAATACCGTTACGATCACCTCTCGTCAAAGTTATGGTTTCGCAATTGACAGATAGCCGTAACCCACAGTCAAACACATAGTCGCTTCGAACACACATTCTTAACCTCTGGATAAGCATCCTTCGCTTTTCTCGGAAAGTAAATAATATGGCAGCTCTGAATTGTGTTTTTGGCGGAAATTATCTCTATATTCTATCTGCTTGTGGGTTCTTTAGCATTTTGTGATTGTTAAATGTGTTTCTTCGTGGGTCATCTTAGTGTGTGCCCTACTATTAGGGTGGACAACTGACTGACTATTAGGGTGGACCGAAAAAATTGAATTTTGGAATTTCGAATCGTAATAGATCTCGAAATTTGCGTATTTGCACGCAGAATAACGAAAAAATTATTTAAAAAATCATACATAAGATCTTCAGGTCCCGCATTGGGCATATATGTTCATAAAATACAACCCATACTGGACTTTTTAAATAATTATTAAATATTTAATTTAGGAGCTCTTTTACCTTATTGGCACTAAACGTAAACAGTTCTGACACGTAAAAAAGAAATAAGCAACGTTCAGAACTTGTTTTTATTTTATCTATTACTAAACTTGGTATAAACTTTGACAAAAACTCGAAGTTTTCGTTTTTTTTAAAACTTGTATTAAAGGGTAAAATATGAAACTACGATAAAAAAAGACACAAAACGCATACTTTTGTTCCATCTATCATGAAGATTAAAAACGGACATTACATGATTCCTTCCGCCATATCAGCGGGCATTTTGGGGTAGCATAATGACTCTTCGACGTAAAGCCCCTGCAAGTGCTTCCTGCGCTGGCAGCGGCAGTGTCCCAGCCTCAGTTATAGTGCGAAGTTGTGTTTCATTTCAGTTAAACATAATCAGTTTGATTCTTTTGTTCTAGTCTTTCTGGATATAATGTTAGATAAATGTTTTATTAAGATGACAACTCAAAAAATTTAGTTGTTACTAGACAAGTCACATTGTTGTGGTTTACTTGGTTTGCCAAAACAAATGGAAAATAATGTTTTACTTACGTATTCAGACGTACTGTTGGGCTGTTTAGAAGAAAATTATGTTCTCAACAGCTTCTAAGAAAAGCCCACCGTTTTTTGAAACTGCTAATCGAATTGCTTCACATATAGAATATGTTTATTCTTAAGCCTCCATCCCAACTGTCTCACAAACGTATTGTGCAATTAATATAAAAAAATCGTGATGCCTACTACAACTTAAGAAAGTCTGATACAATACAGTATCGCGAAAAATACAAGGATGCTTTCAAGAAAAATGTTGAACTCTTTGTGTCGGATGGAAAATCCAAACTCGTTGATGTCGCAGCATGTAAATGTTAACTGTNATCCAAACTCGTTGATGTCGCAGCATGTAAATGTTAACTGTAAATGTGAAAAAAAAAACAAAATTCGTGTGACTGTCCCGTTACTACTGATGGTAGTTGTGAAAAGGGAAATAAAATTTCAGTATTAGAGAGGAAGTTTATGTTAGATCAGAGAACTACCACAATGAGTTTTATTAGTGTTTTAGACAGAATGGAAACCGAAAAGCTTTTGAAAAGAGAAGAAAGAAAACTAACACAATTTTCTGGAGAACATGGTCTTTCTGACAGTGTAAGCATAAACTATGACACGAAAAACAGATCTAAAAAAAACTTACTTGAAGAGCAAACAGAAAAATGTAAATACGATGTACTTCTTTCCACATCTAATTCTACATTTTTGCCTTTTCCATCTACATTGTCACAAATGAGAATAAACTTGCCTGCAACAGCATTAGTTAGTGATCGATTCGGCATATACTTGTATGATCGAGCCACAGCAGCTATTGCCTCAAGTGTCATTGACAACCTAGGATTGATTAATAAAAGTGACATGACACTAGTGGCTGATAAAAGTACGATTAGGCGTGAAAAGAGAAAGTCTAGAAAGGCACTGCAGGAAGTTCAAAAAAAGTGATGTAGTTAAAACAATTTACTTTGATGGACGAAACGATAATACAATAGTTCAAGAGAAACTTGGATCAAAAATGTATCTCCGAGTGGTAAAAGAGGAACATATTAGTATTATTCATGAGTCTGGTGGAGATAACATTGGTCACGTAACACCAGTGAAGGGAACTGAAGCTGAAATAGCAAAATGCATTTTAGAGCACTTAGAAGGAAAAAAAAGGTTAATGTGAGTGAAATAATTACTATAGGATGTGACAGCCACTAACACAGAATGGAAAAATGGAGTGATTCGAAACATACAAAATAAAAATTCAACGTCCGGTTCAATGGTTTATTTGTCTGCTTCACTCCAACGAACTTCCTTTCAAACATTTGTTTGAACATCTGGATGGTGTTACTACAGGCTCTTCATCATATTCTGGTATAATAGGAAAGCAGCTATCATATTGTGAGAGACTCGCAGTAGTCAACTTTGAAAAGATTGCTTTTGAAGAAATTACCATAACCAAAACCGACTTAAGTAAAAAGCAGCAATACTTATTGGATATTGTACAAGTAATCCAGAAAGGAGAATGTTCGTCTCACCTTGCGATGAAAGACCCAGGCTCCGTAAGCCATTCACGGTGGTTGACATGTGCAAACAGAATCCTTCGACTACATGTCTCAATAACCAGTCCCTCTGATAATCTGAAAGTACTTGCTCATTACATAGCAAAAACACATGCCACTGTCTGGTTCAATATCAAGAAGAATTCTGTGAAGTTTGGACCTAAACATATTTTCAAATTTGTGCAGACCTCAAGACTTTTGCCGGAAGATATGTTAAAGATAGTTGATCCTGTGATTGAAAGCAATGCTCTTTTGCACATCCTGAGAACATGTTATTGGCTATGTCAGGAGATGAAAGGTTGCACATAAGGGAATTAGCTTGTAGAAGAGTACTTAAAGCTAGAAATGAACCTTCAAAGAGTGGTCTGTGAGGATATTTATTCCACCTAAAATTAATTTTGAAGCTTCAGAATACACGGAGTTGATTGACTGGTCGACGTCAATCAACTAACTTCCCCGCCTATGATGGAAAAAGTACCAACAGTGGAGAGATGTGTGAATCTCGTAACAGAATCATCTGAGAAAGTACGTGGACATGAAAGCAGAGATGGATTTATTAAGTCTACTTCACTATCTCGGTCGAAAATGGCTATGTTTCATCAGAAATCACATTTCAAAGTTACGTCTTAGATTAGAAACTACATAAATATATCATTCTAAAAATTGTATGTTCTTTTATTGCATTTTTGTTGACAAAGATAATGTTAATAAATGCCCATATCGAAAGAAAATTGTTCGTATAAAATACCCTATTTTCCTTCAAAATATAACATTTTAACATCATTTTTACACAATTAGTATGAACAGTATTACTTTACAAAATAGTTTTATTTTATTATGAAACCTTAACGAAGTACTTAGGCACAATGAAAACTAAATAAAAGTTACACAGAAAGAGTTTTAAAAATGTGTAATATTTAACGTTTTTTAGTTGTTGTTTTTTTAAAAAATCAGTCGTGTTGCGCGAGCTGGAGATCTTACGTATGATTTAAGTTATTTTTCCGTTATTCTGGTGCAAATACGCAAATTTTGAGACCTATTACGATTTGAAATTTCAAAATTTTATTTTTTCGACCCACTCTANTTTTTTTTTTTTTTGTGGGGCTTTAGGGCTCGTCAACATCAAAGGTCATTAGAGCCCTAAAAACTTGTACAGGTAGGGAAAATGCAGTTACGCACTAGGGAGAGCCAACATGACTCTCCCCGCGTGTGGGACTCGTCGAATGACACAACCACACCCACTAAAAACCCTCCTGATTTACAACATACCAAAACATATCTCAAATCCAAATATCAAAACATTGACGAACAAATGAGGGGGGACATAACATGAGGGGGGACAAAGAATAAGGGGGGACAAAAATGAGGGGTAGGACAAAAAATGAGAGGGATGAAAATGAATGGTGCCCTAGCGTCGGGATCGAAAAAAATAAGAGTTGACCGAGAAAGGAAGAAGCCTTGCACAAGTAAGTGGAAGTAATGCCAGACTCAGCTCAGGGCCTCGTGTTTGCCAAACACGTACTTAATAGGTGTAAGTCTCCTGGGGGCGGTTTTTTGTAGGTAGGCATCATCATCTCGTTTCTCGTTCTCTGCAGTTCCTCCGTCGTCACTATCTTCTCTTTCGGATGGTAAATAATCCAAAGACTTCCGTTGGGCACATTCACGTACCTTACGTCGCCCTATTCGTTTCCCGTCTTCTTCATCCATTCTTTTGAAGTTTAAGTCGGTCTGTCAGGTAGATTCCTTATTTTGAATCTCGTAAGTACGTAAACATCATAAGAGTTGCATTCGTACGTGATTCATTTTTCTTTCAAAACTAATACACAAGGAACCTCATCTTCTCCAAAATATATTAGAAACTCTTTAAAAAAACTATTTTCGTACGAATAATGAATTTATGATATGCACATACGTCTAATTAACTCGTAGTAACGCCATGAAAAGAACACAAACACTAACACGCAAAAACATAAACACAACTTTTATAAATTAATTGCGTCTCTCTCAAGGGACCAAATACTGCCAAAATTGGCTCACTCACTTCCCGAAAATTCCTCTTTCTTCCAATTTACTATTCTGTGCATTAATCAGTTAATTACTCAGTTTTTGGAGACTGAAAAGATGGAGCGATTGAAGAACATCTGATAACCTGGCGTTAACTAATATTTTTAAAATTTATTTTATGTCGCTTTTTGAAAACCTGAGACGTTAATTTAAAAAATATTAGTTAACGCCAGGAGAAATTTCTTTGAGATAAATTAAAAAGATTAGACAGCCATTCTGACATAAAAGAGACGTATTCCCTAAGATACAAGGAATGTATGCCATCCGAACGAGGAGGTGATTGAGTATCCAGATTCAAAACGCAGTCTAATTAATTGTATTTGCTGAGTATGAAATGATAAAGTATCATTGAAAGCACAGTTTATGAGAGTACCATTAAGATTAAGCTCCCTATACACACTATTAAATTTATGCCGGAGTAAATTAGCAATATCTCTTACATTATGTGCTTTCGTATCCCCTAAATGATCACATGTGGGTATTGAACTACGGCTTACCGATGTATTTACAAATTTGTAAAAGTTTTCACCATTATCAGATACTGTTGTTACTATTGTAATAATTAGTTCTTTTATTCCCTAAGGAGTAAAGATTTACAAAGCGATCTTTCAACTTTTAATAAATTATAGAACATTTCAGAGTTACATAGTTTATATGCTTAATTGTATTTATTTTTATTAAAATTGCAATTTATAATTAATTAAAAAACCATTGATGGAATCTATTAGGCTCTATAGTTATATTTGGTACTTTATAAGTTATTGTTAAATACTTGTTATAATACCAGTTAACAAACACATCAAAGTCTTTATTACTACCCATATACGTAGAAATTTCAAACTTCTTAAATTCATCTTTAATAGCATTATAAACAGCTCTTTTGAAATCTTATACTTTATCAAATGTTTGATAGGCTGATAGAATCTCGAAAGGAATGTAATTGATAAAACTATATGATAAAGATCACTCTTACTCTTCACGCCTGCGTTTCTGAGTGCATATAATATAGAGAAACATAACTTTTTGCAGGCAATTTAATTTTGAATCAAATTAAGAAAGTATACTCGCTAGAAATGAATAATTTTCCCTGACGATGTCTCGCATTACAGACGAAACGTGGTGTAACTTGATTTGGTTTACATTTTTATGTAGTTATTATCCAAATTACTTTTTTCTAAATTGTGACATGGGAACCTCCTTAGTTTGATTCAGAATTAAATTGTCTGCTGAAAACTCTTGTTGATCTCTATATTATTTTTGATAGCTTATTTCCTCTCAGAAAAAAACAAGGGAATATATATATATATNNNNATATATATATATATATATATATATATTATATATATATATATATATATATATATATATATATATATATATATATATATATATATAACCCCAAAAGTCGTCGTGATGTCTTCGACTTGACTTTCTGATAAATCGTGAACTAGAGGATGAAGTGTTAGTCAAGGTGACCCCGACTTTATCCAAGAGTAGCTAGAGGTCTGTTAACTAGAGGTCGTCGAAAAGAGTTTCTGCCAGCTACGCTTGTCTAGAACTTTGACTAGAGGTAGTCGTAGCGGGTCTATGTCGTTTAAGAAAATACATAGCTAAAGCGTACGATAAATATTTGAGGAGAATAATACAACATGGTAAAAAGCGAATAGACTCTCATACGTTTGCGAGATATTTCAGCATAACAAACACATACTCAAGAGATTCTTTGCGCGATTGATGTCTCCATGAATTTAAACGGCATATGCATTATGTTCTACCAAGAATACATAAATTTTAATAGATTCATAAATCTTCACAAATTTAAATATTAAGAATTGACAGGATGAGTTCAACCATCCGAAAAAAACGAATGAGTATCTTATCAAACGAACGAGTTCTTCTTCTTTGTACCCTCCCTCATGATAAGCTAATAAAGTAACTTTAACATCACCTTTATTTGAAAATATTTGTTATAATATAACTAATTTCCTTTGTTGAAATTAATATTTGGAACTATGTTTTTCCTTCACATTATAATCTACCCTGTAAAAAACTACATGTCACTTATTGAATCTATTATTGTATCTAATAAACTGTATAGTTTTAAATGACGTCTATCCTTACCTTCCAAAGTGTTTCAAGCATCCGTTGAGCTTTCTGATCCGAGTCGGTTGCTGATGATGAAATCTTCGAAACAAGGACTACGAATCTCGCTCTAGAATTCCATCTTTTATCCACCTGTATTCAACAGTTTGCAAGGATAAAACCAGTTGACTACCTGTCGGTACGATTAAAATGAGAAGCTCGAGTGACTCTGTTTCCTACAATAAATATGGTGTTCAAAATTTACGCTTCATCTTATTTTTACTCCCGTTTGCTTAGAGAAATATGCCATGGACTAATATAAAGGAAGCGTAACGCTCTATGAGTTTCGATATCTGAGTATCGGAAAAATATAAAAATTGGTGAATTGGAAGAACTTTGTAGGCATATTGTAGGACCAAACTAAGGAACAGAAATTTCTTCTAAAACTATTGTATTTAAAGTAGCGTATTAGGAGATTCTGAGTCTACATAAGATGACTTTTTCTATTGTACAGGTGACTATCTAGAGCCGGCGCCTCTGTCAGCAATACGTAATAGTCATCTCGCTTGGCATACACAGTTGAATTGAGTTTCACTGACAGACAGGGGTAAATAAATTATTGTGGATTAAGCTGTATGCTGGAACTTATCCAACGTAGTGATGGCGAGTGATCGCATGCCAGTTTGTCGGCAATTCCTGACCAGGTGTTTTCATAAATGACATACCGAGAATGTACTGGCGTGGGTAAGTTATACACTCTCCCCCTCTTGGGGAGGTGGAAAAGATGCGTTCCCCATACGAAGGATGTAACGGGAACCAATAGAAAAGATTAACTAAGATCAGAAGTCCATGTAATAAAATATATTATATGAATTATCTTCAAAATGTTTAAATTTACCTGCAATGAAGGTAATATTCGGGAAAGAAGAATCGTATCGTCAGCTAGAATTATACAATCTGTGATTTTCTCTGCATTATTCTGGGAAAGTTTGATGCCAAACTCGCGGGACGGTGGTGCTGTGGTGACGTCGACAAGCTTCACTGAAGATGTGATTTCTGCGGCGTGTAGAAGGCGCATCGCTTTCGTGAGAATATGAAGCTCCTTCGGTAAAAGTGCACGATGAAATGTTGCGGATATTCTACGGCAAAGTAATCGTACAAAAATGTAATTGATGGAAATTGAATTGTATATTGTACTAGCTAACTGACGCAGAGTGGTACCTTGTAATGACAATGTTGCAGATAAGGTGGTCATACCTGAATGGTTACAACATGTAATGTATTTATACGTACATATGAAATGTATTTTCTTTTGTGAAATAAAATACTTGAAATTAGAATTGAAATTGTACATATAAACGTTCATAAAGTAAAGAATACGTTGGTAATGAAGAAATCTTTTTTTATTCCACATTAACTATTGTGGTGTGTATAGTCATCTAAAATTGCAAAAAAAGCGCTTCACCAATAAACTCAATGCATATTTCAAATACATTTTCAATCAGAAAATTCAATCATACATCCAAAAACTATGCAACATTTTGCAATTAAAGAATGGACGAAAATTTCATTGCTTCTCTCCCCACTGGAAATATTGTACCAAAATTATGATCATGATTTTGAGGAAACTACTAGCTCGTCATTCCGAAATATAGATCATCAAAAAAATAACATATTTTACGATCAATACAATAACTGATGTCATAACTTAATGGAATAACCTACTACTCGAAATCAGAAGCTATATATTAACTTCCAATAAAAATAGAAATATCATCTTTTATCAAAACAAACACACATATAGACGTCTCTTGGAAGGAAGCACCATCATTAGTTTCAAAGTGACGGTCACCCAAATGATTTTTTAGGGATGCAAGCAGGTGAAAATCACACGCCGGTTATTATGGATGATCTGTTCCACGCGCCGCACTGTGACTGCAGTTGATACCTCTGCAGGACGCTCCCCATCTCTGATGCTTTGCCTTCACTTGTTAAACTTCTGGATCCAATTGAACACAGCTGTGAAACAGTAGTCGCCATACACGGGATGCATTTCGCGATGCACTTCTCCTGTGGACAGTCCTTTGGGTCACAAAAATCGCACAACTGCTTGATGTTCTTCTCGTGTACACTCATGCAACTCAATCGCCATCGTGCACAGGCTGCCTCTGACTGACTGCATACCTAAGAGATGTCACGCAGCCTATACGTAAGTAGCCATCTGCTGGCAAAAAGTGCGCTCGTAATTTAAAACGGTATAAGGGAAACTGACATTTGCTACTTATATATTGACTTACCCTCGTAGTTATTAACGACCCTACCCGGCTTCTTCCGAAAGATTTTCTTGTTATGCGATTCGTTATCATTGAGTGTAGACAAAAGAAGGTTTACATACAAAAACCGTAATGTTCTTAAAGTTCATGAGATAAAGCGACAATTTGAAAAAACCTATTTCTTCCTTAAATTGGAATTTAAAAAAGTAATTTCCCAGTAAGTTTTTATAATACATAAGCAACATCACGTCGCAATTTCATGATCCCAAGTTAAATTTTTTTCGCTCTACTTTGATAAATAAATCAGTGATTTAAACAACGCAACAATTTTTTTCTTGGTGGGTCTAGAAAATGTTAAAGCAGAATTTTGTACAGAATTCAATTCGTATGTCCAGTAGTTTTTGCCCTGCATTGATGAATGAGTCGTCAATCACTCTGGACAATGTAGAGTTATGATGAATTCGTATAGCATAGAAATAATGTTACTATATAATGTTAAGTGAATATACAACTGTCTTAAGGTACTTAAAATATTATTTCTTTTAAATATTAATATATTAATTTCTTTTAAATATTAGTATAAATTCACCACAAAAATTGACATTACACAAAATGTAATATCACCTGGTATTTCCCAGAGTAGTAGAAACCTCCATGTCAAATGGTTTGTCGTCTGAAGGTTGCAATACGGACCCATTAAGAACCCTTGTTCCAAATATTCGCGTTCCGGACACAAGTGGATATGATGTAGCCAGCAAGATTGCATGTTGCTCAGCGAAGCCGTGTCCTTGGAGCACACGGCGCATAGCCATTAGCAACGGAAGAGTGTCGTGATCGACTGCAGACGTTGGGAGACTGGAGGACTCTACAATCAGAAGGCTGCACAGCAAACAGATTTAATAATTAGAAGGTCTATACATCGCAGTATATTGAGCGATAACCCGCTGAATATTAAACAACTAAAATTAGAGGCATACATTATCTATTGGCAAGGGTTAGGTTCCAAAATATTAGAGTATACTCCAAGTCACGTAACATTGCCGAAAATTATACCTAACACGAATTGCCAACTTCTACGAATTCATGTTATATCCAAATAAATATTTATAGTAGTCACGCAAGCGGCTATTTGCTGTAAAAAAACACAATTTGATAACACAACAAACTAAGACCCAAGGTAATATTCGTTCCACAAGCTCGATGTAGAAGGAACAATATAGTGCCACAAGGGCACGTGAATTAAATTGATGTCTGAGGTTGGCGATGAATTTAAGTTTTCAGAAATTCGAATCGTGCCAACATAATGCGAGGTACAAATACCATTACTCTTATGGACGATGGCGTAAAAGTGTTGGCTGCACAGCGCTATACCAACATCAAACCAATTAAACTGATTATAAATAAAGAAATACCTTATTGTCAAGAGAGCTGTTAGAAAGTTCCCAAGACCAAGTTGAGGACAACGAAGTAATTTACTGCGACTATAATCCATACTAATATATAAATGAGTAACGCGAATGTGGGTCTGTCTCTTTGTTACTTAATCACGACTAAACCACTCAACAGATCGTGATGAAACTTGGCAAGGACATAGTTAAGATGCTCAGGATGAACATTGGTTAACTTTTATTTTTTAAATGTGTGAAAAGAAAGGTAGAAAATGATTTTGACCATAAATATCGATGAAATCGGGGGAAAAGAGGTATATTTGCTAACGCCGCATAGTGGTTCACGATCGCCAAAAGCTGGCCACGGAAAAAAACTAAAGTTATTATATTTGATACTTTTAATGCTGTGTAGGATGAAGTGATGTTTCAGGGAACAGAAGACAATGTTGGTTTTTAGATAGGTGCGTTGGTACGCACACAGTTAATAGAAAAATTGGACGTTGCGTAGGGCACAAATTCAATGTAAGTGATTAACTAAACCGATAGGTCTCTTTAGATTCCTGTAAAAAGTGTGATATTCGTTCGATTTCGAATTGGAAGAAAGAATTCATCTTAAAATAGCATGGGAAATCGGGATGTAGTTATCAAAATATCAAAATCGCCTGCAAATAGTGACAATTTGCAACAATTTAGAATTTTAAAAATGACGAACTTCAAGAATAAATTTCACTTTCAAATACATGAAAGTAAAAAGTTCAGTCGAGTTCTGCTTTGTTATTAACATGGAGAGTAGATCATATTATTACAAAAGTTACTGCCAATTTCTAGCTGCGACCCCGAAAGTTACGAATTAAAAATGTGAAACTTATGCGATATTATGAAACAAGTTTGTGGTGCTGTACATCCGTTCTTAATCTGTTTGCTCGTGTAAATATAATATGGAGATATTTAAAACGTTTTTTATATTTACTGGAAGATTCTGAACATATAATTTTAAAAAGAGAATAAAATATTAATGTTGGCCAAGAAAATTGTTAATAATATTAGTATGTCAAAAGTTGTATAAAATCTTATAATGAGTATGACACACTTGAAATTAAAGCATTCTTATATTAATTAACCATAACAATTAATGATGGATGCATTGATTAGATGATATGAATAATATTAATTAAACAATTGCCAATTCATTCGATCTTAGATGAAACATTTTTATCTCCCTCGCAAGGGTGCGTTGCATCTTTTTCATCTCGTGTCCAGCTTTCCGGGATCCTGAACCACTGTGCGCCGCCTTAACTGTTCGAGTTAGATTATAACTACGAATGGCAATATTGTTCGCCTCAAAGAGTTCTACAAAAAATTCCGCGACAGCATGTCTACCTACATTATCAAAAAAACGTTATTAAAAATAGGAGTTAAAATACTTCAATTTAAGAGTATAATTCAAGGAGGAAAAAATAAATTCTCATAAAAATCAATACTTTTTTGTTTTGTGCTTTTAACAAAGATTAGAAACATCTTGAAATAGTAAAATTTGAACGTTTGGGTTAGGTTTTAAAAGTGATTTAATGAAATGGTGCAGCTACGCTGCCGCCGTTTTGTCTAGCCTCGGAAGCGAAAATTCGACCTGCGCGGATCTCTGCGAGTGGATTCATTGGTCTAACATATAATGCAAATTACGGGCAACGCCTGGTAATCAGCTAGTCTACAATAAACTAATAATCACAGTGCATTTCCGTTCATGATTTTTTTTTCTTAAATTAAATTTCTCGTAGCAAAAATATATGACTGGGAGTATATATGGGTTGTTCTACAGAAATGTTGAAATAAATGGCCCTATCCTGTTAGGTTTAGATTTTTTCAATGTTTTTTAAAAAACTTTCGCTACCACAACATAGTGACAACACATATAATAATTTATTTACAACTGTTTCCTCACTCCTTTGTCATTTCATTTCCCACTCCATCATCATTTTTTGAAATTCACACCTGTCAAGGTAAAGATGGTTTTACAGGAGCGGTTGATGTGGTGACAACCCTGTTGGTTCGCGCCTAAACCCACGTAACCTGCTTCATTGCTCAATAACCTCAGTTTTTTTGTGTACACACGTTGAATCTGCTGAAAAAGTGAAGTGCTTGTTTGTGGACGTCACTCATATCTACATATCACTCGTACCGAACGCTTCACAAGCTGTTCTCATTATTTACAAACTAGAACTTGCGATTCAGGAGTTGTCTTTATGCACATGTGCGAACTACAAGATGAAATACCAGACATTTTTAATACAGTCTTTGTTCCTTTACAACTTAACAATCCTCGTATCTGTAGCACAGCATCTCTTAACAATATTGTTTACATTATACTTCACGTACAATACATCTTCTTCCAGTATATGTCACTGATATAAAAATATGATGTTAATGTTAACTCTAACTTCATTTTCCCCTTTCATGCTACTGTATGAATTGCAAGGCTTACATAATAGGATGTTATTTTCTGTACTCCAACTATCGGATTGATACTCAAATATCATGTCATTAGTTTACTTGATTCTGGTAAAATAAATAACAACATAATTAAATATTAATACCTTTAAAATTATTGAAATAAATAAATAAAGTAGACCAAATAAAAGTCACAATAGAATTAAGACTTTTGTAACCAAGAAAGTTGTGTCAAAGAAATTATTTTGCTAAGGTAATCTCTTGAGATTGAGGAGTATTGAGTAATCACATTATTAAAGTTCAGTGGTTTTCATTCTTAGTAATATAGATAGTTATAAATTTTAAGTACAGAAAGTACAAAAACAATAAAGTGGTCTCAATTTTAAAATAATTTTAAAAGTAGAAAATATTTTAATAGTTTTACTGGCAATAAGTTCTTTGATAATTAAAATTACTTCGATTGGATTGAAGGGAGAAAAGTAATACTACGGACGCAATAAAATAACGAAAACTCGAAAAATCACATTGCAACTAATTAGCATTTTGAATTCACAACGATTAAATTTCCTTATTAGTTATTTTACAATACAAAAACTTCATGACTTTAATCATTTAAGTTCCTATCTCTATTTTTCCCCTTTGATTGATGAGTCAGTTACTCTTGACAACGAAGCTTACACCATTAGATGGTTACATTCTATATTTTTCAGCACATANATATATATATATATAAACTGTAATACTTACACGGAGAGCAGAATCCATTCCATGATTCTCAAAACAAATTCCTTAGAGAACTCTTGTAGTTTCATCCAAGAGCGTTGGGTAAATCACTCTGCCAATACACAACCATTAATTTTCATTCCTACTGTTAAAGTCAGTTAAACTCAAGTTTGCTCCATCAATATATAACATTATCTGTGTTTTACTTAACACAAATGTAAGTATAATGAAATTACTAGGAAACACGTTTTCGAATATGTTTTGTTTGAATAGCTTAAGTGCTGAACAAAGAAGAAAGTTTTATTCGAGAATGTTGGAAATTCAACCATATAGCAAACACTTTCAATGGTAGAAAAACGAGAAGCAACCGGCGTTCAAGTTCTTGGAATTGTGTGACTTAGTTTTACCACGAAACCTTCAAAATTTCTTGTGAGAAGAATTTAATGGCGATCGTTGAGTAAAACTGAAAACATGACTAATCACGCCGAACTCCAGAAAATGAAATGCAATGTTATTCTTCTGTAAACTATTACTTCCCCCACACACTGAAAAGAGAAATGTGCTATTAAGAAAGAAAGAAAGAAAGAGTACGGACACACAGATGCGGCGCGGCGCAACGAGGTGGGAGGCGATCTCCGAACTGGTACTGCGTTCACAACGCAGACAGGCGGGGGCGGATTTGTTTTGGGAAAATTCCTGTTTTCAATAGTTAACTTTGAAATGGTAAAGGAAGAGTGGGTGGGTAAATGAAGTGTATTTGGGGAGAACGGTTTATGGAGAGCTTCATCAACTGTTTCCGTTACACGTTACACGACACTTCATATGTGATACGAGTGTGTCTATATCGACATTTGACTACACTCTAGATAAAGTGAAAAACGATCTGGAAGAACAAACAACTAACTGAAGGAAACCTACGAGTTCGGAGAAGAGGCTATTTGTTACTCCTATGTTGGCAGTAGAAAATTAATTACTATTAGCCATCACTTTGTAATTAGAAAATAAACTTGTAATAAAGGTTATTGCTCTGTTCAACAAAAGAATTTCACACTTAATTACTATCATTAATTTGTATTATTGGTTTCGGTTGAACTTTAAAACTAGTAATTAATGTCAAGCGTGTATTACGTTAACGCGGCTTTGGCGATGACTTTGCGATAAGTAACATAGTTAAGGCATTTAGTATACTAAATAACTTCATTAAAAATTTTAATTGAATAATCTAGAAAATTTATTATAAAACAATATAGCTTATAAAATATTTTTTGAAACTTCACCACGAAATAACTTATGAAATAAAAATAAATTATCTTAGGAATATTTATGAATGTATAAACAACAAAAACTAATACAGATTAATTTTACTTCATTAAGAAGCAAATACTTCATTAATAAACAGTTCACCATCCATGGTGGAGCGACCCTTGCGTGTGAATGTCTCAAGTAAACAAACTCGACTGTTCCAAGTTCACCCGCACCGCCACGTCTAATCACGTCCTGTATGTGCGCTTTCGTAGCTTAGTATGCAACTGTTATTTATTTATTTATTTTATGCCTTTTGGGAAGGTTCAGGCCATAAGGCCTGCTCTTGAGATGTTGGGTTGCAAGGGAACTTATGGTACCGAACCGACATTTGTCTGGAGTAGGTGAGGAAAATCTCAGCTGAAAACCTCACCTAGTTCGGCCGCGCAGGGTTTGAACCAACGCTCTACCGCTCAGCGGGAACGAGAAAGCGAGGACGCTACCAATAGACCACCGTTGTCGGCAACCCAACCACCACTGTTCGAACCGCGCCACACCGTGTCCAGTATGTCTGCACACTTACGCGACGGAGACCAATGGGGGCTCTCAGAGATGTCTAACCTGAAAACTCCCATTGGTCTGCATCGCATAACTATATCTCACCTCACATTTCTCTCCAGTTAGTTAGCTGTATTTTTTACATTTATTTTGATCATTTAAAATTGACCCACATTCATCAAAGATATGATGGGACTCTTAAGAATTCTACATTAAACTTACATTCTATCAAATTCGTTTTTTCAATCCTTGTTCCAAAAAACTTTGTCGTAGGGGGGCATGGCAATTTCCCTCCCAAAGGTTTATTCAGATGATTAATTCTCCCTTCCATGAATGGACATATAGTAAAAATAAATATTGTGTGTACTTTTTTCAGTACAGTTATGAACGGAATATAAAGTTAACAACTTTGAATAAGAGCTACTTTGAATAATTCAAAATATTTATTGTGATTAGACCGCAGCTGAAGTGCTCACCCTTCAGGACCTTCTTTTAGGAATCAAACACGTGGTAAATCGCATGGTGGTAGATCTGGACAGTTTGAGTCCCCGCACACTAGGGCGAGAAAGGGAGGGGATCTAACGCCTTCCAGGGCAGAGACCGCAATGTCCCGTGTTGCATTGGCAGCTCCGTCGTACCTTTTCGGTCGCTAGAAGTACACCACAAAGTGAAAAGCTTACCGTTTTATTATGATATAAATATTTATAATATATAAATGTTGTATATATAAATATTTATAATAAATAAATAAACTTTGTTCAACAACTTCCGAACATTCAGAATAAACCTTTTTCATTGGACTGTATTGAAAATTCATCTATGATCCATTAAAGAAAATCGATTTAAGTAACTTTTATTATACGTTTACAAAGCGTGCATAAAAACAATAGAAAGCGTAAAATCAGTTCCCAAGCAAATATTGATCCTGAAAGGTTTACTTATACTTCTCAATTTCCTAATAGGAAGATTGTGTTTGGTCTCTAACTTTTCTTCCTTGAGTAAATTTAGTCGGTGGCACTTATTTCCTTAGAACTGTTTACGCTATGTCCATGTTAATAATACTAAGATAATAAACATGCAGATTACACAACCCCACAAAAAAAATTATCTGTACCAGAGATCCGAGTATATGGATTCGACGTATTTTTTGATGCTGAGATCGATGCATAAAATAGCAATTTTAAATGTAACGCGTCCTAGATGGTAAAGTGACAAAGAACAATAAAAAATAATTTTCCAAGCAAATAACCATGAATATTTCGATCCTACAGGTGTGAGAAAGCAAAATCTGATGGAAACAATGCAACCTGTCCCGCGTTTATTGACACAATACACATCTTTGAATAAGTGAAAATTATGCTAAATTTATCAGAAAATGAGCGTTTAGGTTTTTCCGCCTCTATAAGATACTTTACTTGGCGTATTTTGTTCTATCATTCTGCAAAGTTACAGGATGATCCGAGTTATTACACGTTGTGCGGAGTTTCCATCAAACATTAAACTTCAACAGCTGAGAACCCCGGATTATTTTATTTCAAATTTTAATGAATCCTAGTACAAATAATGTTATATTTGCTTTCCTTCGTGTTTTTGCAACCAGGGCACCTCCACTTTACTTGTAAAATTGCCATTTTTTTCATTAAAACCTGCTGAGGTAATTCGGCGAGAACTAAAAATTGACGCGATGGATCCTTCTGGGGACAACGGCTTCGTTCTCAGCATCAAAAAGTACGTGGAATCCATATACCCGGTTCTCTGGTTCAGAAATTTTTTTGTGGGACTGTGTTATTTATGTATTTATAAATCCTTAGTTTTCAACTATAATGCTCCAATAATGTAATGCAAATTACCATAATCCTTGATATTTTTTTAGAAAATTAAAAGAACAGATAAAATATAACACCTACCCCAAGTATGAGCGTTATCCTATCCGCAACCCCGGAAGGCGCCCGATAGAGGACTAGTACATACACAGGAGTAGATCAGCAATTTAGTTCTAACTTAACAATACAATCAACATCATAGTTTTCATTAATGGTAGGTGAATTCTAACATAAATGTAATATATGACTTTATTTGTATTAATAACATTACATATCCTCACAAGACAGTACACATAAAATCATCATTTATCTTAGTGTCTTTTAATACACGTTAGAAGTATGGCATATTAATGAAATATCACACAATTACATTTCTTTGTGTTGCTAGAGAATTATTTCCTATTTTAAAAGAAAACGGAACTTTTTTCTACTGGGATACCTGGATGCGATATCTTTTGGCTGACTTTTTACTTACTCCTACATTTCACCTTCTTTGGTGGAGTGTTACGTTTCTCCAAGCATCTGCATGATGCTATCACCTCCGTCATCGCCACAGTTGCAGATACTACCAATCCCAAAAGCAGTACGTAGAATACGCCCGACATCTCTGCAAGATTCAGAGCTGCCGAAGATTCGTCGTGTGTCGCGGCCGCGGCTGCAGCTGACCGAGCCTCGTCACGCAGATGCCGGCGCCACAGAACCATCATTCCGGCCTACACAGAGGTATAACATCATGTTTTACGTACATCTCTCCACTCATCTTTGTGTTTGAAATTACGAGTGCTCTTGATAAATAAACGAATAAATAATCACGTAATTTTTTTTAAAAAAATAATAAATGTTTGTGTTTTAACTTTTTTGTCTAATATTATTATATTATGTCAAACTATTGAGTGATTAATTATGATAGCATAATTAATCTGTTACCTGGCTGTGAGGTTCACCGCAATTTAAAAAATTTCTATGCATTGAGTGATTATTAATACAACGGAATGTTACTACACTTTCTCCAACTTAATATAAATTTCGTTTGTACTTAATATAAATTTCGAATTTTTTTATTTTACGCACAGGCATTAAACGTGTAGGCGTTATTTTGTCTTGATTGAAATGGTATATGATCCGCAATTTCTCAGTGATTTTAACATCTAAATCACCATTTTCATTTCTCCTATAACCTCTCCCATACCTAGATCCTGGCTACTCCACATCGATTATATATCTCCTATTTTTTTATTCCAGTGATCTCTTTTTAGCACAGTATATATCGAGCAGGTCCATTCATTTTTAATGATCATTTGTAAATATATTATTATTATCTATTGAGACTGTCTACTTAATGTCACTTTGTAATTGATCTCGTGATCTCAATATTTTGTTATGTACATCGTGGATTCATAGTATTTTAATTGAAAAGAATTGATTTGGTTTCGTAGCACAGTTTTCTTTGTAAGGGAGTAGCAACACATGTAATTCCATTTGGGGCCATAATTTGCATGGGCAGAGACACTGGGTAAATTTCGGTTCTGTGCAGTCTCATATGGTGAACGTCATAGGTCAATAGTTTAGTTAGTTTTTAATATGGAGGCCTGAAGGCGAACAGCGGGCTCGGTGCCAAGACAGAGTGACAAGAGCGGCTGGCGGAGGAGTATGACTGTTGGAAAGGTTGCGAGCCCATGATTATAAGATGAAGCTTTCATATTTACTCAGTGGACCTGTCGGTTGCCTATTTTATTTTGTCGACAACCTGATAACAGTTAATCATTAGTTCCGTTGATATAAACGTATGTATATTAGTTCGATAATAATACGTACCAATGAAATAAATTTTTTGTGTTAAATTCAAATTTGTTGATATTCTTTACGCAGTTACTATACGCAGTTTGAACTGCTTCTTTTACTATAAATTTATTTTTTTATTTATATTTATAAACTCGCCCGAGTATCAATTACGCCCATATTATCGTACCGTCCACTTGGTTCCTCGTTTCATTGTCATTCTAACACATATGATTTCTCGGGAAAAAAGAGGGATGAATTAAACACCTGCAAAGCGCGTTGTGTGATCTGGTTCACACGCTCGAGCAATGGTGATCCCATGCGCAGAAAAAACAGGTCTGTGCACGACATGATCACGTCGGGAAATTGGCACAAAAGCGGGTGTCCGTAGCGTGTGTAGAAGCGTGCCGTGAGGTACTCCAGCCCCGCTTGCTTTACAGCGTAAGCGAAGTTCCTTTGGAACGCCAAGCGATTCATGCAAGTCTTTTGGTTCTCGCAAAGTTCGCGATGGGACGTGAGGTGACGGTTCATGATGACATTGTAGCGGCGGTCCATAACCTGTCACATAAGAGAATCAACAACTTGTTGCGACAAATGAAGAGTAGTAAAGTTTAGAAAAGTAAGCTTAGAAATATATTTCGTATAGATATAAAAACAA
The DNA here is from genome assembly GCA_002313205.1 of Laupala kohalensis. Classification (NCBI taxonomy): domain Eukaryota; kingdom Metazoa; phylum Arthropoda; class Insecta; order Orthoptera; family Trigonidiidae; genus Laupala; species Laupala kohalensis. Next base: position 267,252 of record NNCF01127123.1, on the reverse strand, counting down.
TACACCATGACACATAATGGACAATGAGAAATTCATGCAATTATCAATTTCAGGAAAAACAGTAATTACTTAATTATTTCTAACACGTCCGTATTAGTACATAGGATTCTGATTATACTAATTTCAACTGAAATTATGTAATTCTTTGTACCTAGACCCGCAAGTACTCAATTCTCTAATGCTCATATTTTTTAGCTCCAAACATTTTCAATAACCGCGTGCAAGAAATTAAAAGGAAGTATTTATGCTTGACAAAATATTGTTTCTGAAAACGTGCTTCCACTCAACGGAAAATGAATTAGGTGCGTAGTTTCAGCAATAAATTTTTCACTACAAATGTCTCGAACAGCTCTTTAAGTCAATACTGAAGGACAATTTAATTTTAAGATTCGTAATGCCGCGTGAACTTCCATAAACAAAGAAAACCTCGTCAAAGCTTAAGTGTATAGTTTCTTTGCGAAACACGAAAGATAAAGAATAATTTTTGAGAGGTGTTATCCTTAAAATCTTAATTTTTACAAATAAACGGGAGTCTACATTTTATGACAAAGTCATGATTCAATTAAGAAACAAGAGAAAATGTAAGGTAAAGACTTATTTGAATTGTGCGTCTAGATATTTACATACTGTTACAAACCTTAGAATATCCCCACCCAAGATTCGACGCCAGCAACTCTTCTTCAGTGGAAACCTGGTCTTCGTACAGCGGGTTGGATAAGTAGCTGACGAGGAGCGATTGATAAGCCACGTTGATTTGCATGCTGTAAATCAAGACGAGAAACAAGCACAGGCGCACCGCATGACTTCTCTTAGGGTAGGGATACGCCTGGTTGAGGAGAGCCAAATAACCAAACATGATGCTGGATGTGATGGTGGGACGCGGCTTCTCGAGGAGAGCGACGAGCCAAATGGCAATGCAGCATGCAATAAGGGTTGCAAACAATGCCGCCCAGAAGCGCAGGGAAAATACGCTCACGAGGGCCTATCAAGACAAAAGCATTTAATTACTTATTAGGCATAAACCAAGTTTTCATTCTTTTCTTGTTATATGTTACAACTATAAAATTCCGTTTATTAAATCTAACTTATTAATTTAAATCTCTTATTTGTAGAAGATTACTATATAAATTACATTATCTTTCGTTTGAAAAATCTAATATTAAGTTATGCATTTAAGCTAGTCTTAAACATACTGAATCAATATTAAATAAATGAATTTATAACCAATAAGTGATTGAAAATTTCGCAGAATCGCAAGGAGATCAGTAAGACACATTGCTCTTTGCAAGGAAGCAAGCAAGGGACTATCTCACCAACTCGAACCCGTTAGGACATCTCTGGTCGAAAAGGGACCTCACCATTGAAGTAATTCAAATTATTGACAATATATAATTGAGCTCACCACAATTCACGTAAAAACATATGATGGATGATTCCGAAGTTCGAGAGAGGTCGCAGAGTTTGAGAACCCTGATTTAATTGAGGTCTTCAATCCATAGTGGTGTACGTTCATTGAAATTAGTTTTGTGTCAGAGTCAGAAATGGACTCTCCGTTGCAAGCTCTTTGTAATGGAATGGTGATGATAATAGTTCACTCAGGGACCGCATAGATGGCAGCAAAATTTAAAACTTTCAACAGAGAATATTGTTCCTTATAACTCAAAACTACTCAAAATGGCTTTATACCACTTTTGATTTAAGGGACTCAATTAAGGAATGACGTAGGTCTGGAGTTTAATCTACTATTTTATTTCAGAAACAGGACGAATGTAAAAATTATGTTACCCAGGCAAAAGTGGAAATTTTCTTGCTCTGAACATATTTTTACCGGTTCTCGTAAATGATCGGGAACTAATGATTTTTAAATATTGAGTGACCGGAATGGTGTCTCGCATTTCTTGTGACTATCGTCTTTACCAAGGGCTACATTCTGACATAACCAAAGGACCAACAAAACGGGAAATCTAATTTGATCTTGCTAGAAGAGAGTGGATTGCACACAATAGGTTCCGGACACCAATGGAAGTTGTGGTCAGTTATTCGGTAAACCATACTGGATGTAGTGTAATATGCATCATCTGTGAACGAATGTGACTTAGAATAGACGGTTCACAGAGGACTCTACTTTTTTTAATTCATACAACCAAAATCTCACCAAGAAAATTTCAGAATTAAGGCGTAGTACAGATATGTCAACGTGTAGAATAGATAGGTAATGGAATCAAAGTGTTTTATCTTAACATGATGTAAAACTGTGAAAACAACATTTTAAATTATGTATCTCGATATCGTAAACAAATTAAATAATCAAGGGCTACATTACATCATTATCAAAGTGTTTTCCAATTTTCCTTCAGGATATTCAATAGAATTGATGGATCGATTGCTTACTTCGAAGGTGTACATAAATAAAATAACAAATTTTCATCCTTAAAGACCCGTTTACACGGGGCAATCTGCCTGGCAGGTAACCTACCGGTAACCTGCCCGGTAAGCTGCGAGGCATGTAACCTGCCCCGTGTAAACAGAACTGCCTCAAAAATGAGGCAAGCTGCCTATAATTTCAGCAGGCAAGTTACTAGCCTTGGAGAGTAGACTTAAGGCACCTGTCTCACCCCACGCCTCAAAACCATGCGAAGTTAGGTGCACAATTTTTTGTGTGAATTTCTTTTCGACCTTGTCTAGAAGTACTTCACTTGATTCTTTTATGATTCGCCTCGCAGCTTGCCGGATAGGTTACCTGCCAGGTAGCTTGCCCCATGTGAACAGGGTTTAAGAGCAACAGGTCTACCTTCCAGGGCGGACGTATAGTACCGCAAGGCACGATCCAAACGAAGGCATTGTGCGTGAAAGGGGTCGAATATTCCACACTGATATCGTAAGGCAATGCAGTGCACGTGCTGAAGCCTATTTCAGCAGCTCCACTCCACAAGTGAGCCAAGATGCCCGACCATTGATCTGACGGCGGAGGAAGATACTTGACGCGAAAGTGGGTGCGCTCAGCAATCAAGCGGAGCATATCTACCTGTCCATAAAATAGATAATGATAATATCATACCAAGGTTTAGTATAAAATCATATCAAGGGGAGAGTACATTAAACACCTTGAGTTAGCAGGGCAATTTAAAACAAGTGACTCACCAGAGTACATTGAAACAAAAGAAAAGTTTGAAGCGTTCAGAGAATATGTCACAAGAATGGGACAATTGTTGGACATCATAAAGTAAGATCAAGATGAGAGTTAGTAAATAAGCGCCCGTCTTCTAGTGGCAGGGACGCGAACTCTAAACATTGCTAGTGGTTAAGTGATGAGCGGTTTGTTAGTAGTTAAGAACATCAGTGGTTAAGTGATGTACTAAAGAAATTGTATAATCAAATGAGCCTTCTAATGACTAAGTTGTAGACAAGGCTGTCTCATTTGCCGAGACAAAATAAAATGAAAAAAAAATCATACCACTTCAGCAAATAGGGAAGTTCAACACAAGGAAAGGATGATCATTAGGAAGGGAGATGATTATGATGAAACAGAAAGAAAACTGTTATAGACAAGAATTCTGGAAAAAATACATTCACTATGGAAAACGAGGTACATACAAAAACTTGTCACAAACTCCAAAAATAAATTTAAAAAACTTGCTCTGAAACATCAGAAGGACATTTTCTACATTTTTCAGGGTTTTAAACATGCACAATACATTCATATTATTTCTCATGACATTGTGCACAATGTACTACACGTTAACCGAATAACGAAGCATAATAAGAATCAAACAACTTTAAAATAAGTATTAATATGTTCTTAGTAATAAAAGATCTAAATGTGATACTAAGCACCAATTTTCACCATAATGCGATGACTTTCGTCCTTCGAGTAATTAGAAAACAATCATCATTGTGATTTATTAAATCTAAATTATTTGTTGTCGAAATCACATTATTACTCCAACAATTGCTTTCATTTTATTTACACATGCGCGTGACTGTAACCATTACCACCTAGATCTAGGAGATAATGCTGAAACATCGTGTAATTTATGCATCATATAAATCATGCATCATTTATATTTTTATGCATTACCAAGTGGATTTATGTTTATTAGTTGTTATTTTATACGGGAGCAAATAAATTTTCCCTTACTTCAAATCCTTTACTGTAGTTGTATTCTGGCACACCACTGGAATTATCAATTTTTAATCCCATGACGTACGGTTCGTATGGAAATGTTGATATCGATACTGTGCAACCCTGTAAATTCTTTGGAATTTTGTCAGGAAACAAAGGAAAGTGGACGAGGAAATGAGAGGACGTCCATTCTGCCACAAGTGAAGATACACCTGAGTGACACGGTGCCTTGGGACTGAAGGGAAACCATGAGTACATCAGCACCACCATCTTAGAAGTTCCAGATTCATCACCGAGTTCACTTGGTATAAGCACCAAGGAGTTGTAGACGTCTGCCTGCCACATATTGAAAAGATAATGAGTATGATTAATATTTAAATATTAAAGGTGAGAAATACGGGAGCAAATAAATGCTATCTTATGCGTGGATTTTCAACGTTACGAACATATACTTTTGAGCTGCTTTACGCAGTTGAAATATGTACGACAATTCATTAGCCTTATAAAAACAGGTTAAACATAAATCTTCATATTTTACAGAAAATAGCAAAGCACCCGAAACGTACCATCGTGATAAATTTTTACCATTGTTCTCATGATTACTTTGACCGTTTTCTGTTTACTATGTTTATAAATAATGTAATGTACAAAATTGATGTCAATATAATGTCTATTGAAGAACTAGTATTGGTAATTTTTTTATTTAACTTCAAATTTATTTCTGGTCAACCTGGTTTTGACCTATAAGTTGGCAAAGTAAGTAGGTTTGTTTCTTCGAATATCGCCCCAGGCAGACACGACGAAAATTATCTCCCAACTGATGTACTGATACACTGCCATACGAATATCATTTTTATTTTCTGTTTTAAAATGTCATGATTCCATATGAAGAGAATTGTTTCGGTCCTCATACCAAGTATATTGCCTAAAGACCAGCGAGCGATTCAGTAGTAAACGTCGATGGCTAAACGTCTATCGGAGAAAAAATTCTAGATACTAACTTATCAATCTACGTCCACTGTGTAGTCCTAGACTCCCCTAGGCCATGAATAAATATGACAACCAATCCTGTACGAGATCGCCAGAAAAAACTCGGGCGGTTAAAAAACGCACTAAATGTGCAAAACAAAGTAAAAGACCGCAAATATGTATTTGAACTTGTAACGTTGATGTGGTGGACAAGGCGGCCACTTGCCCTTCACCAAATGAAAACAAAATTAGCGAGCTCGTGTGAAGATTTCGGAGTTTTATTAGGAGCCCTGGAGTCCACTAATCCCAGCGAGCGATGCCAGTGGATTAAATTAAATTAAATAAAGCAAATATAAAAAATGTAATGTGCAATATCATCAAGATTTAATAAAAGTTTTCTTTTTGGCAAATTTGTTGTTCCGAATGTAATAAATATTTAGTTTTTGGATTCTTTCATATTGATTTCGAAAAAATTATGATTAAAAATATTTTTACATTTAAAATAAAAAAGAAAGTAATAAAAATGGCATTCGAATCAATATGACAATTAGTATGTACTGAAGTTAACATTTTAAATATACAATGATGTTAAACTTGTTACGGACGAACTCCGTAAGGAGAATGAGGTGCCTGCGACCCAAGACAAAGAATAAAGACTCACTAGCAAGGAGAAATGAGAGATGTAAATCACTTCGTAGAGCAAGCCAATCGGACGTAAGAGCCGCATCGCACAATAGATAGCTTAAAAACACTGCTCTACAACAGCTCATCGCCACCTCACAAGCTGACTCCGTAGAAATCAGACCACCGGGGCTGTGTCGCTCCACACATCGACATTGCATTTTTAATATGTTGTGTATTGTCTTGTTTACAGTCTTCTTAAACTGGTTAATCTGCATGCATCTGAAGACGTCATGTCATATATTGGGTTCCACGACACAGAGAAGACATCACCTGAGATTCATCATACGCAAGATACATCTGTGGGAGTCGGGTGAGGATGTAACTCAAACTCTACCACATGAGAGTCGTCTCGTTTATTACTCTTTCGCTAGGCGTGTACGCGGTCGGGCGACGAGGCGAGAACTGGGGTGGAGGGCCTGTGTCCTCCGACTTCTCTGCCCTTGTGCCTCACAGATGTTTTCTGCCCCCGCCCCTGGCCAGGCGTGCATTCAGGGGGCGGCCGGAGAGAGTGTCCTATTGCGGACGCTTGCTGCCGGGGCACACTGCGTGAGAGGCGATGACACCACACATCTTTTGGGGCAAAACTATTGTTGAAATTAACTCTATGAACATTTTTCTGTGGGATTGTCACTGCTCTCACAAAAACGTGTGAGCCAGTTTCTTTTGTGTTTTTCAACGGCAGCATCCAGCACCTTTTTGCGTTTTGTTATTGATACTCACTCAGTTCTGTATTTGTAATTTTTTAATTCAATTAAATGTTGTTGTTTTTATTTACAAAGAGAACATGTAAATCGTAATTTAACTTTGTAAAAAATAAATACCTAAGCAATTCAGCAAATGTAATATATAAGACTATAAGTGATATGGTCAAGTGGTTTTTGTTAGAATAAATTTTGTTTGTTAAAATGAACACATATGTGTTGTGTGATCCCTGTGTTCCTTCTTTCTTACGATGGATCTTATATCTATTCACTTTATGTAATAGGACTTGTCACCTGGAACAAAACCTTACCTTCCAAAGAGTTTCAAGCATCTGTTGAGCTGTTTGATTCGAGTCCATAACTGATGCTGAAACCTTCGAAACAAGGACTATGAATCTCGCTCTGGAATTCCATCGCTGGTCCACCTACATTAAATGAGTTGGAGGGGATAACACCAAAACATTAAATATTAATAAATTAGAAACAATACATTATTACAAAAAGTACTGAAGTGCTGACAATTTTATGCTAAACTCTGTTGTTGATTATCACAATATTCGAAATGAAGACATTATGGAAGGTACTACCGTTAGTTAAACAAAGCCTTGTATTTCAAAAATCCTTATGCATAACATCCAAAATAAATTAAAAAATACTATATTACCTTCATATCCACAGTTAAAACCTGCTTGTGCACTTTTATGATGTTAAGTAACATGTTGATTTCGATTTGTGTCAGTTTAGATCATCCAATTAAATATTTAAATATCTGTTTCTATAGTAAAAATAATCATTGAATTTATTTAGCCCCGAGCTTAATAATGTAATACTTGTACATTTCATGTAGAAGGGAAAAATGCTGTATATAATAAAATTAATTATTTGCTTCATAAGGTTTATTATGTTTAGGAAAATCAGTTGTGACTTTGACATCCGCAGTTTTGAAAAACTCCAAAATCCTGCTGCCTTGGCGATCACACAATCATCTTAATGCTTTTTTACGAGAAATGTCATACAGGACGCACAAATTAACAACAATTTTTTAAGTATAATATAAATATTATAAAGAAATAATTTAAATTCAAACTTTTGGGAATTATTTTCAATGTATTTCAAAAGTTCATGGACAAGTTCTGTCCTTGTCCACCAAAACGATTATTTGCAAAGGTGGAAAGCAAAGGGGGTTGATACAAGAACGAATGTGAGAGAAGAAACGGTTGAAATAGTGTACCTGCATTGCAGCTAATATTCGGGAAAGAAGAGTTATATCGTCTGCCAGAAATAAATAATCAGTGATCTTCTCTGCATTATTCAGGTAACTTTTGATGTCGAAAGTGCGAGTTGGGGGCTGCACCATGGGATCAACTAGCGCCAGAAGTGTTGAGATTTCTGCGGCATGCAGGAGACGCATCACCTCGTTAAGAATCGGAAGCTCCTCCGGTAACAGTGTATGATCAAGCTTTGCGTGTTTACTAAGACACAGAAATGAATGTAATACATTGTAAGTAAAACTTTTTTTTTAAGTCTTTATTTGCGGTACAAATCATAAAATTGCATTATCAACGGGTTTACCCATATATACCAAATTTCAGTCAATTCCGAACCGAGTAACTGGTTTAAAAGTTCTTAAAGCATGTCAATTAAAGAAACATACTTACAAACAAACGTGGGAAGTTAAATTCAAGCTTGTATAAACCATGGATTCCTTAAGTAAACGTGGCGGCGACCAGGAGGCGTCTTTCTAAATCCGTCTGTGCCTCCCTCCACATCAGGCGAAATTGCGTTTTCATAAGTTACCCATACCCCCACTCCAAGACCTGTGGCCCGTTTCACAAAAGTACAAGTAATACTTGTAAGAACAAGTAGATAGTTACAATCGTTTCTCTAAGATTTCGCTAACTTGTCAGTACCAAGTCGACAACAAGTGAAGTATCTTCACAATTGTCAGTGATAAGTATTTGCGGACAGTCAGGTCTTTCTTATTTGATTCTGCGTTACGTACGGTAATGTCAAGTTTGGAATTTCTAAAACATTCATTAGTATACTTTGTACAAGATTCAGCACGGAAAATAATTTTTTTTACATACTGTTAAAAAAGTTTCAAGCTTATCAACAATGACTTTCCGAATTGCTTAATAATAACTAAACTAAAATAATGAAAAATAACGAAATTTATACGGTTATTTTAAAATAAATACGGTTCTTTTCTCATAACTTTTTGTAATACGTTCCTCTTTTTCTTCCAGCTTTACAGACGTCATTCTAAAGCGTTTGTTAAATTCGTGCACTGACACAAATGTAAAGTTCACTCTTTCCCTGAAAGTTTTCCAGTGTTGTAGAACACGAATGAATAGCTCATCATCCTCCGAGGGAAAATTTCTCCACCGCATATTAATAAAATAACACATGTAATACAGTTAACATACGTTTATAGCTAGGTAAGAAATACTTGATTGGTAACAAGTTAATTTTACAAGTTTGTGATTTCCAATTGGGAGTTAGTAACAATGTTAGTGGTAAATCACTCGTAACATTGTAAAAATTCACGTATAATTACAAGAGTACCTTTGTAATTGGATATTTTTACAAACTTGTGAAAATTAACTTGTTACTTACAAAATTGTACTTACTTGCCTGGTGTTCGAGGTGCTAGCATACAATGATTCAAATTCCCAGTCATACAGAGTCATACAGTCAAACGATGCCATTAAATGTTATATTTCAAGAGAGAAAGCGAATATATTACAACGTAACGCCTACATAAAAGTTCAAATTTGATGGCAAGGAAATAAAAAATAATAAATCGTCCTTCGTGTAAAATGCTATATATCTACGAATACTTTGTGTCAAAACATGAACTAAAATGCACGTCGATTAGTGATAATATTAAGCTTTGAAACTGATTTTTTACGGTAACAAAAAGTAAAAGAAAGTGGATTAACGTATATGGAATATTTTGAAAGTGTGATATGTAATTTTGACAATAGACATTCAACTAATTTCCAAAAATATGTAATGTAGTACGCAGTAATATGAATGAATTATATAATAGTATTATAACAAGAATTCAAAATATTTTATTAATGCTATAAAATTTTGAAGCACAAAAATAGTTACAAAATGTTTGAATTATTTAAAAATTGTTAAGTTTTTCGATATAAATGTATAATGCTTAAATCCATAGAAACCTGACTAACCATTTTGTTTAAAAGGTAAGACGTTTAATTTTAGATAATCTAATTCGAGCGTAGCTAATCCTAAAAGAAATTCGGCCCCGTCTTTTAACACGAAGCATCCGACGGAAACTGGATGAGACAAAACTACATTCACTTTGCACTGGGTTTGTTCCGTATGGAGGCAGCTTTCTCCATCATTTCCTGTATCTTTCATCTATTCAGTTTCTGAATCCTTTTATGTCTAAGTTACCATGGACAGTGAATCCTTTGGGAAGATAATTCCCAACAAATTTACTTTTAAAAACAAATACGAAATCATCTTTAAAATGCTAAGAAAATAAAACATAAGGGGTAAAGGTGTAAAATAATTAAATCAAAAACCAGGAAACGCAACTAACGACTCACACACAATAAAATATAGAATACTACAATATATACAATAAATATTACAGCCACGTATTCAGTCCAAAGCCTGGACAAATGGGAATGTTAGTAGTCTTCAACTAATATGAAGTGGTCACTTCTAATTAAAAATAAAGTTATTCGTCAAAAAACAGTCGAAATAAAGACTGTTATTCTATTCATTGCGTAAGACCAGTTTCCTGCACATATCGATTCAGATTAAGAAAGCAAGGGAGTGGAGTTCTCAAAATTTCCTTTTAATAATGTGTCACTTTGACTTCCGACGAAGATAAATTTTTCGGTAATTCTATGGAAAAATCGTATAAAGTAATATTCACAGTATCATATGAAAATCTGGCCTGCTACTTTCACCTCGGTCATTGAATCCGTAGTACCAACTGATTCTTTAAATTTCACATTGTTAACACATGAGATGCAATTTAAAAAATAATTAATCCGTTAGCATTTTGCTCTAATAATTTCAATTCCGAATTACAGGTTTACCCTCAAAAGAGGAACAAATTATCATAAAAATAGACCTTACACAAACTGTAATATCACCTGGTGTATCCTAGAGGAGTTGATGCCTCCATATCAAATGGTTTGTCGTCGGAAGCTTGCAATCCGGAACTATTAAGAACCCTTGTCTCAAATATTCGCGTTACGGGCACAAGTGGATAAGTTGCAGCCATCAACACTGAACGTTGATCAGCGAAACCTTGTCCTTCGAGCACACGTCTAGTAGCCATTAGCAATGGGAGGGTGTCGTGATCGACTGCAGACATAGGGAGATCGGAGGACACCACATTCAAAATCCTGCATAGAAAAAAAGATTTGATCATTAAAATGACAATGCATCGCAGTATATTGAGCAATTACCCACTAAAATTTAAACAATTAAATTAAATGACGTACAACTTTCGTAAGGAAGACAAATCCCTCAGCACTGGCAATGGTAAATTTCCAAGTAATATTGCGAATGTAAATTTGGTGGATGTTTAATGTAGTCTTCTATAGGGAGAAGTAAGTAAGGTTTCTACTTTTTTCCAAACTCACTTTTCCCGTCAGCAGTCGAAAGTGGAGACAGGAGTCGACGCGAGTGTTTGGAATTCAAAACGGGTGTCGGGGAAGATTTTTTATTGCTTCACAATAAAATCTCCTCTCCAAAATAAATACTCAGAGGTTCGAATAACAAGGTTTATTATGTAAATAAAATCGTCGTGATGTAAACAAAGGATAACACCACACGAGACGACAGGCGTTGAAAGTTCAATGTGAATTTGTGCCTCGTTCTCGTAACTCACGCTTCAGGTTAGTCGGTGGTCGAATGTAAGGAGTTTCCTTCTTCGTCGTTAGATGGCACTGCTGGTGGTGTGAGGTTTTAACTAGTTGACGAAGTGCAATGTTCCGGTGCGTGGTGGCGCCTCCGGTTGAAGTTATCTTCGTGTCTTCGTCGTTAGATGGCACCGCTGGTGGTGTCAGGTTGTAACTAGTCGACGAAGTGCAATGTTCGGTTGCGTGGTGGCGCCTCCGGTTGATGTTATCTTCGTGTCTCTGACCGGGTCCCAGGGCTGGCCGCGAGATGACGCTTCGTGATGATGCTTGAAATATTTTCAATCACAGGTTTCGAAGATAGAATTTCTTCAGCACTTGGCGTGTGAAATCGTTGTCACGAATTTCAACTTATAAATTATTTCTGAGGAGCCGAACTTCTTGTGAGAGCTTATCGGATAGCGATGTGAACACCTCGAGAGTTTTCGGCAGAGTGATTTCTTCGTTGCCTTTAGCTATAAGCTAAACAAAGACAAGCGACGAGCGTGACGACGTAATACTAGAGCGAGGCTCGTCTATTTAGAGATAAACGAGGGGCGTCTTCGTTGCACGCGGCACGCGTGTGTATCAAGGAGTCTTCCACTATTTACAATGTTAGGATTCTTTGGCGTCGTATGCTGATGATGCCTTGAATGTCATAGAGACCAGTATAAACAACATGGCGCATCGTCGTATTTTTCGGCTTCATGTAACTCTTGTGTTATTTACGGAGTTGGTCATACAATATATCCTACAATATATCCTACATTACTCCGTATATGTAGGATATATTGTGCTCCTACACGGGGACTAAAATGGTTACTTTTTCGCAATAATAATAATAATAATAATAATAATAATAATGTTTATTTCAATATAAATAAGTTCTTCACAATATTAAAAAGACACATTTTAGGCATTACTACAAAATGGGCGAGTGGTTTTTAATTATTGAAAAAAATGTTAAGAGCAGTATCAATGTGTCGCCAGACACAACATCGTTTAGACAAAAGGAATTCAAAAATATTGTTGCCTCAGTGTGATTCGAATTATGGATCATCAACGCATTATCAAACATACTACAGGAAACGTACGAGTATGTCAGGTGAAAATTGCGACGGACCTACGCGCGAATCCAGGACTTGATACTATGGACACGCGTGCTATGTGCAGAGGACGGCAGACCTGCTAAGTCCTGGGTTCCGGGTTCTTCCCACAAATAGCTCCTCGGACGTTGTGAGTTAAAATGCTACAAAAAACATAGGTTCACATATATGAAAATGACTTCCGTTAATATAATGACTTACTATGCTTTGACGTAATTTTTCCGTTACCGAGCTCGAAGAGGTAATTGAAGATTTTCTGGGATTGCCTCCTCTCCAATAGTAAACATAGACAGGAAATAGAAGATATGAAACATTTCGTATTGCTTCAGGAAACCATGACGTTGGTTCACATTTATGTTAACAATTCAAGGAATATTAACAATTCAAGGATATCTATTCTTTCAATTCCAAAATACACTTATTCTGTGATATTAAAATTGAGAAAATATTAATTAATTATTACCACAACTAATATTAGAGAACAAATTAATTAGTTAAATGGTATTATTTCATATAAATTAGTTCATTGTATCAATTAAATAATATATCCATACTGTCTTACAAACAGTATGCAACTGCGTTTTGACAATAAAATTTATTTATTGTATAGCTTTATTACTACATCGGATCAAATTTGATGAATGACAACTCTTGCTTTTTCAACTGTACATCTGTTTATTATTGCTGATGCACTATATATTTTTTTCTACTAGTAATAAGTAGAATTCTTTGAAAAATGGAACTTATTAGCTTATGATCCTATCCGAATTATATAATCCAATATCGTTTTTTTATTGAATTTTAGGGTGTCTTATGTGTTTTCTCACAATGAAGAAACATCTATATTGTGGCTGTCTTCATCCTTGAACCTCATGCTCATACTAATCATAGTAATAATACAACGTTCCGCCGCGAGGAGCAGCACTACGCAGACATACACAGGCCAACTAGCCCTACAACTAGAAATGTAATTTTAGCATCTTCCAATAGGTGTCACCTTGTGCAGGGATGTCTATAGGTGGGTTCAGTATGCTGTCGTTTTTTGTGTGGAAATTTGGAGGCGGGTTAAAATATTTAATTACAATTAAATAAATTAAAAGAATGACAATTACTTTAAAAATTGGTATATAAAATTATAACTATATCGTACTGTGAGAAAAAACATGTCACTAATTATTTAAGAAATTCGAAACGAATAAATAGCGTTATCAGAGTTTGATGTAGAGAAATGAAATAGATTTTGGAAACGTCTGAGCATAATTTCGGGGATGAAACTTTTTACTCATTCCCGTACAAAAATATTTGTAATACGTTTTTTGGGGATATAGTCACAATGACAAATATTTTACACAATATGTTAACATTCAGCATCATACAGTAAATACTATTTTTCTTGTTACGAAATATGTCTTCTGAAATTTCTTTCCTTCGAGGGGCACCAAAATATTTTGAAAGAAGGTATACACAAGCAAATAGCATTACTTACGCGTAAAACAGAATCCATGTCATGATTCTCAATAAAAGATGATTTTCAACAATTCTGAGAGATAAGTTTCACCTCAGAGCTCAGCTACTACCTTTCATTTTCATTGCGAATGTAAAAGTCAAATGAATCTCAAGTTGGTTCTGTCAATAATTCAATATTACGTTTTACTTAACGCAATGAATGTATGATAAAGTTTACCTGCTCCCGAAAACACTTTGTCGCTAGTCAAATCGGTTACTGAGTAAAAATCAAAGATTGAGAAAGTAATTTTTTTGTGAGAATGTTCGAAATTCCTTCGAGTAGAAAACATTTTGGTCACAGGTTAAAGAACACGAAGTTACTTGCATCCAAGCTCTTGGAATTGAGTGACTTAGCTTTGTCGGGAAGTCAAATATGTTTCTGTGAGAACTGTCTAATAGCAATGGTTGAGTAAAATTTGTAACATGACCACATTACGAAATCGAAGAGTAAATAGTCAATTTGTCAAATATAAACGATGGATCAACTTATGAATAAAACTTAGTGTGACATACCATACTCCTCCCATTAGGAAGTTGTGAAGTATTAGTAAACATTTGTGGATCGATGTTTGCTTAAGAACTTATTTCTTGTTTTCTCATGTTTAGTAATTGTATCCAGACATGTACTTCCACTTTTGATTCTACCATTATATGCTGGATATATTTAATTGATGAAATCGTGTACAAAAACCTCATTTATTGTAGGGTCCCAGTTCTTGGACTATTAGGAACTATTCACGAGGTTTAACGATTATTCTTGTGGGAGCCTCCTAGCTCTCAAGGGTCAGAGGCAGTAGCGGTGATTGGGAATCAAAAGTGGGGGGGAATATTGACAATTTTCATTTACATGACATTTTCTGCATATTTCCACTAAGTACGATTTAAATAATGAAATAAATAAGAGGGAAGACAATTGGTGACTACCACGTCAGGGATGGTGTAATTTTTTATAATACTCAGTTTTAGTCGGTTAAAAAGTCCCCCTAATCGCCGCCACTTGTCAGAGGTCAATGAACCAGCTGTCTGAACATGTTATCAATCAATTACTTCTGGTTCGGCGAAATAATACATAATTTCCAGGAAAATTCTTTTAATTTTACAAATGCACTATTTTTGTCTCATTTGTTATCGGGCAATCATTAAAGAAAATATACGTTATGCACCTAATTAACTTTAAACTAGAGAATAATAAAATATTTTTACGTTTAATATTAGGCACGAGCTTCATACAATTCTTTTACAGTTTAAAACTGAACTTTTTGAAATAGGTTTGGACATCTATTGTCCAAAGATGTCTCCAAGCGGTGGTTTGCGATAAAATATTGATGGTCCATAGGAAAATATAAACGTAAATTGCAGTTTATTTATCTTCAATTTAAAAAACGTGTAAATTATGATTGAATAAGTATTTACAATTTTGTTATAATGAAAACACATTTAAGTTAAGTTTTGATGAATAGGCGCAATTCATATTCTTGATAATTGAAATTTCTACGCCCGTTATTTGACAAAGGTTTTCATCTTTCAAAAAAAACACTTGGTGGTCCACGGAGATAAATTAGTAATCCGTGAGATTCACGATCGCTGGTCCAATACAATTAATTGAATTCATAATGAAAATATGGTGATGGCTACGCTATTGGAAACATTATTACGGAAGTTAAACAAATAGATTCCAAAGCAACTTTCGACAAAATTATTACAATTTCATTCTACGAAACGGACCCTTGTGGGCTTTGCGACCTGGACCATTCTCCTTAGGTCCCCTACTGTTGAAGACAAAAATAATGCGAATAGTTCGTAAAATTTAATGTTATTTCTGTAATCGAAAGTCTAGAATGAAAAACTTATTTTTTTTCTTAAAATGTTTACTCTTTAAAGAATAGCTACGACAGTACGCCTACAAAGATGATTGGGTCACTGTTTTTAATATATTAATAAAAAAAATTTATTTATAAATACTTAACAAAGATCCTATGATCACGAACATTTTTTTGCAATCCATGATATTTTAAATTTTACAATACACCTTGTAATAATAGGGCATTATTGTTACATCAAGCATTGTTTAATATTCTTCTTCGAGTTATTAATAAATATTAGAAATAACTGATAAATTGATGGTATTAGTATTAATGAAAATTAGTATTAATGGATAAACCCAAAAATATTGTTCCTCATTAGATTTTTTTCGTTCTTTGTATTGGCAAGCATGAAGTAAAGTAGTGTTTTCTATATAAAGTTGCACAAGTATTTTACCCAACTAACCAAGTTCTTTAGTTTATACCCAGAAATATGTAAATAACGTGTTTTTCAGAAATTTTGTATGTGTTACCTGCTTTTTCCTATTAAACGTTTACTTAATTAATTATTACCGTTTTTTCAGGATTTGTATGTAAATTTACATTACTCCATTCAAGAATTTTGTACATATTTGAATCGTTTTGACTAATACGATTAGTAAAAAACAAATTTTTTATCGGATTACCTCTTTTGTTTTCCTCAAATGTGCAGTTAGCTGGTTATTACTGGAAGTTAATAAATAGATTCAGTTATGATTTTCTTTCTACTCTAAAAACTGCTGGGCAGGAGGGGGAAGGGCAGTTGGTCCTCAAGCCCCTTTCAAATGCCCGTGGTTTGCATTAGGTGCTTAACAAAGCGTCTTCCTTTGTTACAACCTATTTTTAACTTGTAATGATCGAAAGTATGTGCCCTTCCGGTTCAAAATTTGTAATTGATTTTCCGGAAACCGTAGATATATTTAATATGAATTGTAAATTTTAAAATCTTGAGACTTTTGCTCAGAAATTTTATAGTAGCACTTATGACGCTTGAAAACTCCCTTTTGAAATTTATATTTCATGTTTTAAAAATATCTACTTTCATGTACCTTCTAAGTACTTACACGTATGATGAGTGGCAAAGGGACTTTTCTGCAGTTATATTATTTTGATTTTCAATTTTATTGAATAATATTTTTTACTTTTGGTACAGTACTTATTAAACAAGAGCTTGTTTTGAAAAAGTTATTTTAGATACAGAGTTGTCCCATACTAGCCCGGATTTTTCTCCGGTTTTCCTTAGGGTGGTGGCGAATTTTATTTACAGGCTCTCTAGGCTCTTACCTACGGGCGGCGATCTGTTGTAGTAATTTATCTTGAATTTCGAGTTATTTTAAAAGTTACGATTTATAAACAATATATTTCGAATAATCTATAGTTCGATAATATTACGTACTATTGAACTATTTTTTTTCGTTTTATTAAATACAAATTTGTTGGTATTCTGTTGACATTATAAACGTGACTAACTTTTTAATCTTATCTAAGGAGTGTGCTGAAATTTTCAGACCTCAACCTTAGGGATCGGAATTGATGGGATGGTCCCTTGCTTGTTTCCGGAGAGAAAAAATAGTTTATTGTCCTCCACGTGGTCATACGCAATTTATTTATTTATTTATGGTTCATTTTATTCCGCGTTTTTTTGAACGCGGATGTCAGTTCGATTCGATTTTCGAATCAGACGGGTTGTGCTCCGTGACCACCCTGGATCCTTATCTTGAGTAACGTCCGACGGAGCCGAACGAACGCACACTTGAATGTTGGCGCGCGTTGTCGGATTGGCCACTTGGAGCGCGGCGGAAGGCGTTGGAAGGAGAGAGCGTTGCATCATCTTTCCCTCTTGGGCGGTGCACTGTTCTTGGGCGCACTCTACAGCGCAGTACGCAGTAGACTTCTTGTGCGCGAGTCTGAGTGCAGTCGGCATCAACACAGCGAGGTTCTTGAGAACGTGGCAGCATGGAGGCGAATGATATCGCGGCGTTTCTTGCGGCTGAACAGCAAGGACCGGAAGATGGTGTAGGGTTGCAGCCTGCAAGTGCGGCTTCGGACAAACCCTCGGCGGATTTGAAAGCGAAGGATTCGCTGTCGTTTCTTGCTTTCGAACAGACTCTGCAGCGAGGCGGGGTGGATCAAGGGGACTCAGAGGAACAACTGAATGGTCAGGGTAAACCGGTGAGTTTCATTGTCAATAATTTATTCTTTAAATCTATCAAACCGAAGATTTAAACTTTTACACGTAAATCAAACTCGATAATTTCGAATAGAGACTGAAATTGTTGAAACAACTTCCGTTCAATTGTGTTTGCCGTGAACATTTTAAGTTTCACTTTCAGTACAGGTTCATAAAATGTTAAGGTTTCTCGAAGTTTCTCACAATGAAGTCCTGAGAATCGAGATTTATAAAATTCGTTAGAGCAGAAATATTTTTTCAAACTTCACATTATTTCTCTTGCTTCTTTTATCCTAAATGCCACATACGTTTGAATGATGAACATTAATTGGATTTCTTGCAATAAAAAAAAATCTGTAAGTAACTTTTCGTGTCGAATGTAGATAAAATGTTCGTGTTTAATTGCCTTAACTTGCATGATTCTAAATCGTAATGGATAACGTGCCATGTCCGACGTACATACATAAACTTGTTTCAGGACATGAAAAAATATACAGGTAATGTCGTTAATGTTATCAATAAATATATCCGTCAATGCAATAGAAATAAATTGCTTGCGTTACATCGAGATATTTTATGATTTTGATGATTAGACCAATTAGGAAAGGAGATATTATTTTTTTTATTATTCTGTGATGTAGTATCTTTCAGTGTAATGAAATTAAGAAAATTGGTTAGCGCTATGTTATTTTAGTGCTTTCGTAAGCTTATTTTTGTATATACGAGCAACGTCTCTATTTCAGTAGTGCGCATATAGCGTATGATCTATTCTTTCTATTTCTGGAAGGCCACAAGGATCAAATGCGAGTAAACTTTCCAAGAGAACTGAGCCAGAACTCGGCACTATGATCACAGTTCTCCAGGATTCAAATAATGGCTCAGAAAAGCTTTTTGGGTTCAAGGTCCTAATAAAATTATAGGAGTCTTTTACTGACCTCTTCATGGTCCTACGTGACTGAAACCACGACTGCGGTTTTATTCCCGTCGAAGGATAATTTGTTTAGGCTTCCATGGACAACTACGAAAAATGAATCGCAAATGGCGATTCAAATAACTTGGAAATTTGTTAGGCAGAGTTCAATGTCGGGCTGAGGAACAAATAGTAGTGAAAGGTATAGGTGTCACTAATTATTTTATATTTTAATTTAATTAATCGATAATTGAGACATCCTAGGACATTTAACTGCTGTAGCATGTCAATGTAATTCTATTGGGAGGTGATTACACTGCTTTCAACATAGACGAATGCTTGAAAATGATTGCTTGGTACATTTTTTTAAATTTTGTTGAGTCCAAAATTAATTTTTTGTCTATTACTTGCATTGTAAAAAATTGCAATAAGAATTAATCATTAACTGAATCATTCCGAGTGAATCAATCTGGTGAGAATGTTCGCGTGAAAGGTGATGATATCTCTTGGTTAAATCTCGGAACGAGGAAGTCGTAGATCGAGCGTGGGAGGTAGTCAACCGCGACGTTTTAGACTGACGTTAATTCCGTATAATCTTCAATTCAGTTTTCCCGTGATCCGGATATTGAACTGAACTGCACTTTAAATTACTTTCACCCTAGTCTCATGTATAGAAGTATATTTTACTCGGAAATCTATTCGAAACACTTCTCTTCCTGCCAAGAAAAACCGAATAGTTACGTTGCTTTGTCGTGATAAAACAGTTCAAACGTTCAAGAGTGCGGAGACATGCTTGGTACGTGAACTCTTGANGGGGGGGGGGGGGGGCAGCGATGGTTACAGCGGGGGGTGACACAGCTGTTGGCTCTGTGATGTGGGAAGGACACAGTCGGTGGCCAACAGCGTATTTTTCTCAGTGGGGGGCAAATGTGCTCCCGCAAACCGGCGCCACCGCCGAAATGAAATTCCCGTGCTTTATTAAATATTCGTTTCGAAGGAAAATCGTACGGTTAAAGTAGTGTATTAATAATGTCAGTTTAACGAGAAAAATAAGCATTAAATATTGCAAACTCTTATTGAGGGTTGGGGTCGCCCCACCTTCTGGACACAGCGACGCCCGCACTAATAATTTGTGCACAAATATCACTAATACTTCCCTCAAAATAGGGATGTGGTGCAAAAGTAGATTAAAACATTTATAAAACTTAAACATAAAGCCCCGTCGTGCCCACGGTGTCAAGTCATCCCGGGTTCGATACCCGTGCGGGGCAAGATAAAATTTGTAGCTTTTCATTTCCTTGTCTCAGTTTAAATAGCTGTGTCGCATGAAAAGTTCACACTCTGCGGCTAACAACTTGTAACTTGGATAAAGGAAACAGGATTCTGTCTAGACGCTGTGCCTCGTATCCCAAATTCACGATGTTGCTAGTGAGTAAACTCACAAACTGAGACTTACTAGCACTCGTTACCGTGGTCCTAAGTTTGCCTAATCGAGAATACAATAACAAAAACTTAAACATAATACTACGAGTGATTTATGATATCTGTAAAGGGCAATTTTGTTTAGTTCATGTTTTTGTATTGGGTTCTTTAATAGCTAGTGAATCTGCTAGTGTCAGAAGAAAGTTTTATGAGATAAGAAAGAAGTCACAGAATTGTCATTCACGGTAACTAGAATCGTTTTGGTGTTACAGAAACTTATCTGATTTGTCACTAATTCGATGTAAAAGTCAACGGAACATTAATTTTAGAAAACACAAATTACCCCCCAGGTAACTCAAAGGTTCGTTTATCTTCGATGAAGGCCACGTTTATTAACAAGTTTGTGTTTATTTACCTTTAAAACAAATTACTGGGTATTTGTTTAGTTTCTTTCCCATTTGCACCTTTCGAATCGAAAGCTGATGGTTCGACTGAGACTAAGCTGGCAACACTGGCGGACCGCGTGCTCAGTATTCAGTCACCTCCCCCGTCGCCGCCATGCCGCACCGGGCGCCGGCGGTTGAGACTGGCTTCTGAATACGACCTCGTCACAGTATCGCTCCGCGACCGCGCTGCCCCTTGTGACCTCATGTACTCGTGAGTCACGCGGGTGGCGAACGAAATAGCACGCTTCACGCGGATGTTAGGACTGTTGCGCCTGCCAACATTCGGATCATGTTTGCAAGAAACTCCGTCACGCGCGAGTCAGGAGGTGAGAGAGAGTCAGTCAGTCACAGTAAAAGACATCTGCGGAGCGGAGCGATTTTTCCGCCGACCTGTGCTATCATATGGGCAAAGACTCGACTAACGGGCGCGGAGCGGAGCTGGCGCGGAGCGAATTTTCGCCCGATGCTTGCAGCGGAGATCTCAGCTCATTTTTGCGGTTTTTTTAAAGCGTGGTTTTAGTTAAAAAGAGAGAAATGCGAATTTTCACATATACATTTTAAAGCTTCAATTATTTGTAATATTTGTTCCTCAATTTGAGTTCTATGTCGTACTATTTTTGTGAAGTCATTGTGAATCCTTGTATTATTGTGAATTTGCATTGTTGTTTTTGATTGTCCGCGTATTTGAAACGAACTAAACACGACTTCCTAGAAATCTAATAGAAACTTGTCGAGTAGGGAAGTTTCAGAATATTTTGTAGTCATGTTAACTATTTTGGAAGATAGTCATCTACCAATAATTATTGATTAATTAAATGGTAAAAGTACATTTTATAAGAATTATATTTGAATTAAGCTAGTGATTCCACTATGCCTAATGATTGATTCCACTAGGGTGGGATTCCTAGTCTTAACTTCAAGCACACTCACTCGTATCTCACTTGTGGGCGATTCTGGAATTCATAGTCGTTACTCCATTCACATTTGAAACCTTTTTTAAATATTTTTTCTTTTCTTAAATGGGAGATGTAGCGTGCTATTGATGCTTGGATAGCGTGTATGGAGGTAGGAGTGGGTAGAGGGCTCTTGTTGGTGGGTTGTTCGCTTAGTTTACCAACAAAATGCAAAATCTCCTTCCAAAATAAAAGGACAGAATGAGGGTAGCATTTTTCTTAAAATTTTGTGCGAAACTAATTTTTGTCTCTTATTATTAACAAAATAATTTGCGATAAGGATTATTCAGTAGGTGAATCATTCCGACCGCCAAGAGTATATTGATATTGAGTGAATAAGAGTATAAGAGGATATTGAGCGAATGATAAGTGATGCGCCAGAGAGAATCTCTGAACGACGAAGTTGTGACAGGTGGTGGTAGCTAGCAGTCTTCTGGTATTTTACAACCTGTATTTGAAGAATTGTGCTCATCAGTTTTACAATGCGCCTGAGAACCGTAAGATATGACAGAATATCGTTAACATGAGGGCAAGAAGAAATCAACCGGAATCGTGGATGAGAGAAATATCCCGGGTATCTCGCGTGCTTCATCATAAAATAAACTTGGACGATCTTAGAATTGTTTGCTACACGTCTTGTTGGCATATTGGAAATGTCAAACAGACATGTCAATGCGCCGTCGTCGTGCCCTTCGGGCGCTGCTCATAGCTTTCCCACCTTCTTCTCTGTGCCTTCGTCGTGCGTTTGGTGGTAACTTATTTCTTTTCCGTTTCTCTTTTTAAAATTTTAATAGTTATTAATAGGGCGCACAAGTCCTCGGGTCGGTGAACCAGTCCGAGCCTCGTTGACGTTAATTTTATATTTTTTTAGTGATGAACTTTGATTTCTTATGAAGAGAATGAAACGAAATGAAACGAAATGACTAAAATAAATATCGAAATTGAGTGAAAATAATTGAAAAATATGAACGAAACTAGTAATAAGGGAACTTTCAACAAGCGCAGGTCGAAAGTGGATCGATAGCCGAATCACGTGGCTCATCTTTGATTCGTCCGACTTCTGTGTATCTTCATCATTCAGGGAGGACATAAAATACATATGAATAATCTTCTTTCCCGCGCATTTAAGAAAAGGATCAGTAAAACTATATATGTAATTCTATAGTAAATAGTAAAGTTCACCTAAGTATGTTATTCATGTTAAAGTTTCCTTTCGGTACCTTTGTGCAGGAATTCAAGTAAAATATTAGATCTAAAATTTTTGATTAAAATAAACGAACAATTAACAAAATACGTTTATTTTTGCTTGCATCTTTTTTTGTGTTGCTATTAATTGTCACTGGTACTTCAAATGGAACTACGAAAACAAAATTTGTTTCTATATATTAATACAAACAAAACGAATAAAAAATTATAATTATGGTTGATGAAATTGCGAAAGATCTTAATTATGGAGAATTCGTATTGTTATAATACCGAGATTCAGTATCGGAGAAGGATATTGAGGTGATATCACGGCACGCAATGCGAAACTTACGGCAGCAGTCAGTGACCTTCACTACAGCAACTGTTTCGGCATGTACTGGAAAAGGTTGCTTTTCCTTGCGATTGTCTAAAATGTGACCAGAAAGAAGACGCCAAAAATTGGCAGACTTCTTGAATTTTTTTCAGTGTCTTCCAGTGTGCCATCGTCGCTAATATTTTGACATGACATACTAATAGTCAGTGTCTTTCAGTATTAAAAAAATCAGGACCACTGTCCACCTGCGCTTGTTGAAAGTTTCCTTGTAATTAATTGATAAATGAATAAATAGAAATGAACATGAAACCTGTACTCCTCCACACCCCTAACAATCCTCTCACAACGCACGGCAACAATTAAGAAATCTTAACCAAACTACGTAAAACATCCATAGAGCTTACATGGGTAGTGTTATTTGATTTTTGTGACAATTTCGCAAGACAATACCTGCTCAAGCGAGCATTTTTCTCGCATAATCATCTTATTCCACCCATACTCAGGTAACGACTATGAATTCCAGCCGGAGATTGTACTTTTTTTGATTTTGAATAAATAAATTTGTTTTTCTTGTTTGGTGTACTATTGGTATTTATAGAAGCAGAGAAATTTTCTCGTTACGTTAAACCACTTTGGTTTTATTGGAATTGTTACAAAAGTTGAACATTTGTTAAGGATAATTAATTTTTAACTGACAGAATAGAATAATTTTCCCTTAAAATTCTTAAAAATAAAGTGTGAAATGTTTTTCAAGGAATAGAACATATTTAGCGAAGTTTTGTTGGTCTTAATTCACTAACCATTTTGATTTTGTAACTCACATTAATTCCTTCACCCAAAATAGTAGGGCGAAGTTCCCAAATTCCACATTACTTTGATGAAAGAATGAAAAGTAATATTTCATGAAGCGATCTCACATACGCACATACACCTCATCCCGAACGAATTGTTCCATTTCTTTGTTGAAAGCTTGCGTGTCAATTTCATACTGCAGTATTTGTAAATGGGAAATGTAGCGTTCTATTGAAGTTTATCTACATAGAGCGATAGGAGGTGGGTGATATGGCTATTGTTAGTAGGTGGACCACTTTGCTGGGTTTACCAACAACTTGGCCCACGTGAGGAGTTAGTAGGCGTGGTTAGTAAGTTATTGATACCAGGAGCAGTAGGAGGTGGATAGAAGGAGAGTTCGCTTTTCAGTGGTCACAGCCATATGAACTGGGACATTAATGTGAGAAGCTACAAATTTTTATGGCCCCACCCAGAATCTATCATGGGATGACTTGGTGACGAGCAAGACATCTGAGCCACGGGAGGGACATGTGTGTCTACTGACACTTACATTAAGTTGAAGCATGGGTTCACAAATTTGCGTACTTGTCACTCAATACTCGACGGAAAAGAAACTGAAGGAGAGATTGATTTATGGGCTAGAAATAAGTGAAGTGCAACAATTTAATTAGTTAATATTGGTATCTGATTTCAGAAAAATGTAAGTGCGGAATTTTTAAGTTATGCATAATTAATAGAATTTTAGGAGTAATATCGTGGAGTGAAAATAGAATTTTCTACGCTTTTTTTTTGAAGATTATATTTATTCTTTAGCGCATTTGGTATCTTGATTCACATATACAATTAAGTTATGCATAATTAATAGAATTTTAGGAGTAATATCGTGGAGTGAAAATAGAATTTTCTACGCTTTTTTTTTGAAGATTATATTTATTCTTTAGCGCATTTGGTATCTTGATTCACATATACAATGAACACGTATCGAAGAAGAGGAATTGGGACGAAATTATATATAAATTTAATATTTTCATGTAATCAGATTTTGGTGAATACCATGGGGTAGTATAGTCGTAAAAAGCTGTTTCAATTCCAGAGACAAGCTTAAGCATGGAATACAGTGTCAATACCAATACGAGCGTATTTTCATTGGCAATTCAAGATTTGAAGTATATTTTCATTAGTGCGTCTATTCTTAGACGAAACTATTTAAAAAACTTAACATGTATTCCTTTGTGAATTGTTCTGTTTACGATATCATATTCCCTAAGATAATGAGTTATCTCTATAAATTACCTTAGTACCGGAAAGAGTAAAAATTCTCCTACATGATCATTAACTCTACAATAATTTTGTTAAAAAAGAAACTTTTCATGAAACAATTTTGTATTTTCTTAACATGAGTTTTTTGTAAAAAAAATAATCCCAAAAATGTGACCCACGTGACTAATGCATGCGTCTAATACAGAGCTTCCCTAGTTTTTTGTTCCTTCAAAGTTGTAATTTTTATTGTTTTACGAGGATTTGACCTTTACCATACTCAAAACTTTCTCATTAATGTTCAGGACATGTCGTCATAATCGTTAATGAATCATCGCGGACAATTTTCTCTTGTGATTTACTCCCCACTAAATGAATACATGTCAGAATATTACAGGAATTTGTGATGGAAAAATTATTTCTGTAGACGTCGTTACTCAGTTTCATAATGAACTGAATCCTAAGGTTCAGTCTATACATAGCGTTGCCAACAGCCGGTAAGTCTGATCGAAGGCAACGCAGCATGTACATTTAAATGCGACCAGCTGCACATTAGCTGATGTCACTTCTGCGTTTTTCTCCGCTCCGCTCTTGCAATGTCACACGTAGCGGAGCGGGCGTCAGCGGGTACGTGTAGGGGAACGTGAGTGAAGGTGGAAGGAACAAGGTCACTTCAGGACAACAGACACGCTTCGCGCAGATCTTGTTCAGAGCATCCATGCAATTGCCCGCTAACTACACAAAGTTTGTATTATAAAACACATAGCTATAGGTAATGAAAATATTTAAAGTAATAGTTATTGTTTACTGTGCAACCAACACCACGGCGACTATTTTCGTGTTTTATAAATAATAGATATAGACCCACTATACATAGATGCCAATATACAGTAAAGTTAAATATACTTATATAAGAAATAATTAACATACATTTTTACTGATTACGATAAATATTGCGCGTAATATGTTGCTACATTCATGTTTCTCCTTACAATTCATCACGTAACGACTCAAACCACGAGTCGTTACGTTGTGTATTTTAATAAGAACAATATATACTGTAATCGTCCGTAAAAAGGCGGTGAGTTGTATATTATTTATTAATCATATATAATAGAATAATTACATAATTTAATTCAAATGTAATTCCCTTTTAAAATGTACTCTTACCATGTAATTTATCAATAATTATTCATAGATAACTACCATCCAAAATTCTTAACATTGACTCAATAATTTGTTTAAAAACAGTTAATATTAAGTAGTAATATACATTTTTAATTTTCGCTTTACGTAATGCCAACTGTAGGACAATTATTCACCTGTTAAAAAATTGTTAATATGAAATTTTATTAATTAAAAGCGAAATGTACAGACAAAATTTACCAATATTTTGAAACTTCCCTACTCGACAAGTTTCTATTAAATTTCTAGGAAGTAGTGTTTAGCTAGTTTCAAATGCACGGACAATCAAAAACTCAACACAAAGCAAATTCACAATATGACACAAAGATTCAAAAGCAAATTCACAATAGAACACAAATTGAGGAACAAATATTACAAATAATTGAAATGCAAAGCTTTAAAATGTAGATGTGAAAATGCGCATTTCTCTTTTTAACTAAAACCACGCCAAACTTTTAGACAATTACATAACGAAAATCTGAAAAGAGTAAAATACAAACAGAAGAATACACGAAGAAGTCAAAAATAGTAAAACACGAAAATAAGAAAGCTTCGGAAAAACGAACTACGCTAAAAAGGACGCGAAAAGTTTTTTTTTAAGTGAGGAAGCACTAGAACAAATACTCAGTGATATTATAACTCAGTGTTGCAATAATTAATACGAACATTAATTATCCGTAGAAATTGAAGGAAATGATACTAAAGGGAAGCACCGTGAAAGAAATCACCCGCTGTCTTCCTGTCCTCTCAATATACCCATCGCTCAACACTTGTGACCTTCAGCAGCTGACAAGGTCGCGCAGGATGCAGCGGAGATCTCCGCTCCGCGCCCGCTGGATGTGACATCGCCCATAAGATAACACGTGCTGTCTCCCCGGCGGTCCGCAGAAATGAGCGGAGATCTCCGGTGCCAGCAGTGGGCGAAAAATCGCTCCGCGCCCGCTAGATGTTACATCGCCTATAAGATAAAGAGGTCGGCGGAAAAAACTTTCCGCTCCGCAGACGCAGATGTGACATTGGCTTTCAGCGTTGTGTATTTTCCCCACCCGTTGGCCATTTCCACTGTCGTCGGCTACGGGTTGCACGTCGTGAAGAAATGAGGGTTTAAAGGCGGTTCCACGCATTCGTTATTCGGCGAACCCCGAGCAACAGCGACTTGCTCGGGGTATTTCCCGAGAATTCGCATATTGGCGAGCACACTGATCCAGACATAAGGAATAGGCCGAGCACCTGCTCGCTCTGGGAACGATGAATATTCTTGTCGACTAGAGGTTATGGAGAGTGATTCTGAAGTAATCACACATTCTTCTGTGTATGTAGTTGTCTTGGGAAATGTTGTTAAGTAAATGTCTTATCTAATCTTAATTAAATCAGTGAAATTAAATAATTAATAAGATAGTTTTTATTCCATATGGATATAGTTATAGTAATTGGTTTTCTCGAATTTTAAGACCCTTACAATCATTATAGTTTTTATCCACTCTAAAAGAATCAATATTGCATAAATATATTAATTTGTCTCCACAACAGTCCTCTCAATTTATTTATTTATTGCAATATCATTAATTACATTTGAATGTTATATTTTTATTTATAATAAACCTTACTCAAAATGATGTAAAGACGCTTAATACAAAAGTAAAATAAAGTGAATAACTATATTTTTGGTTTAAATCACTCATCAAATAAACTTTATTGCCAAAAAGCAGTTGCAAACTGCTTATGACCACATTCGTGATAATTAAGGTTACTTCATCACTACTTTTGTTTTTTTGTTGATTTCAGGAGGGTTTTTTAGTGGGTATGGTCGAGATATTCGACGAGTCCCACACACGGGGAAGAGTCATTACGGCTCTTTATGGTGCGAAACTGCATTTTTCCCTACTTGCATGGGCTCTAATGACCTCGATGTTGACGAGCCCTAAAGCCCCACCAAAAAAAAACCTACTTTATTATTTCCAATTTCACTATTTTATCACTACTAAAAACTTATAAATTACTTTCTACGATATGGAGAAAAAATACAAATTAGTTTTTTCAGCGATTACTTACTCGAAATCGTAATACTCGTATATTTGCTATCTTTGGTATTCATAAAAGCACGAATGTGTGGACAGCATCACGAACAGGTCACTCGCGAATATTCGCCTATGCTCGGCTTCCTTTGATGTGTCTCAAAAAACCGACACGCGGCGAGCACCGGTATTCGTGTTGCGACTAATAGCGAGCTACCCACCCACATTATTCCCTAACCGGCGAGTAGCGAATGTGTGGAGCAGTACCTCATGGCATAGTCCGCACATTTGCAGACATGCCGCGCGAGCTAAGCGTGGCCATTGGGACCTCCTTTCACAAAGGCTGTGCCTTGAGTAGCTGCCTAAACATTTAAATCAAGATAGAGAGAAATCACAAATACATCGAAAGAAATAAAGTGGAATTATCTAGAAACAAGCCCAAGCTAGGATGAAATTTTGGCCAAAAATATGGTCCCAGGTTTTAGATAACATACGTGTCCGGGGAAATAAGTCTGCTGTGTAAGTAGGACTTTTTTAAATCTTGATTGGGACTCAAATAATTAAAGCACATCACCCAGTACACGAAAAACTTGATAATTTTTTAAAAAACTTTGTTGAATGGCCATGAGCATCAAGTAATAAGTTAAAATAATCCTTCCCGAAAACAAAATATTTATTGCTATGTACTTTGGCTAGACAAGTGATATTGGATTATGATTAAAAATAGGGAAGAAATTTTATGTAATTGGAATTTTAGTTGCGTACCATTCGTGCACACAAATCACTTGGTACATCTTTATAAATCTTGCTCAGCCATTCTCGTCCAGCTCACCACTACTTTTCCTGGGTTGTTTTTTCTGAATGTTAAGATGCAATTATCATTTTTTTAAGGTATTTTCCTGAAAAACAACTAATGTTTAATCTTAATCAGATCAGTTAAAATAGCAACTTCGTAAATTTTTGACCCCAACAATGAGAAGATTTGTGTACATTTATCTCTGTGGTTATGAACTACAAAGGGGCTCCCAATATTTTATTGGGACTTAAAAATTTCTTAAACGTATGTTTGTGTTTCCCGATATAATTTCACAAACTGATATATTTTACCTGTTTTTGTAACCTCCGTTGTCAAGGTTAAACGTCATAGCGCTTAGAGCGTGTAGGTGCTCTATGTAATACTATAGTTCCGGGGTCAACAACCTACGACTGTTCAAAGCTTAAACGCCTCTCGATGTAGTAAAAATTTACTGTGCTAATAACGAATCCTTTGGTGCTTCAAAAAAGTTATTTTTGAAGCACTCGTCTGATAAATTCACTCAGTCTCTAAAATTGTTGAAGCATGATGAAATGAGCCGTAATAAATAAATCGTGAATTTAGTGTTATTTCAATTCTTATGATTTTTAAACACTATACTCAGAATAATCTATAGTTCGATAATAACTTGTACATGTAATTTTTTGCTTANATTTTTGCTGAATTTTTTGAATCCGCCTCTGCCTTAGGGCCCTTGATCGGAATTGATGGGATGGTCCCTTGCTTGCTTCCGGAGAGTAAATTAGTTGTTTTTTTCCTCCACGTGGTCATACGCAGTTTGTACTGTTTTTTGACAATAAATTTATTATGTTCTCTAGCCTTTAATCCTTCCGATACTGGTGTGGTGTGATGTATTGTTTATAGTTAGTAGAAATATGTAGATGAATATATTTAAAATGACTCTTATGAAACTCGCTCTTTCGAATCCCTGAATCTTTATTTTAATGGAGAATGAATAATCGGGGATTTGTAGACTGAAAGAACGGGTTCATCGGAGACTATATGGGATTTTTTCTCTGTAGTATTTACCTTGTTTATGCTCAAACGAAATTAATGAGGATAACAGACATGTCGCGAGAGTTTTTGAGCAATCATGGAGTCGTGATTGATTTTTCTCTCTAATTCATGAGAACAAAAGTACGGAGTATGTGTGTTGGGGCGATTCTACTAAATGTACTGCCAAGTATCGCAAGATTCGAGAAGACTTTTCCTATTCGAGTGGTCTTTTCACCTTGCTGTGAATCTTGACCGGTTGTCTTGCAGAGACACCTGGTCGAAACTACTCGAGATCGTTACCAGAGGGCGTTTACCGAGATCAATGCTCGCCGCTGCCAAATTTGTAGAGACGCAGTCACCGACAATTTCCGGACACGTGGGCATGAAATTCGCCACAACTGTGACAAACTTCCGTTGAGGGTGACCTCGCCATTGAGTCATGATACGGAGTCTGAACAATTTTCTTCTTTTCATATGGTAATTGTTTTCATCGAGTGTTGAAGGATTATTTGCTAGCGTGTCAGTGAGAAGGGAATAATTCGGTAGTGTTAAACTTTTATTTCTGACATACTGTGATCGATGTTATTTCTTTGCTTTTAGTTTGGTTGTGACATGTCTGTAGTACTTTGGTTAGTCCAATTAATTTGTATTCTAAATCTTGAGTCTCTTCCATGACAAAAAGGCCGATGCCAAATACTATTAAATATGGAGTACATGACAACCATTCTCCTTAGTATTTTTTCAATAAATTTATTAACTTTTAAGTTACTAGTTTTAATTAAGTTAAAATTCTTTTATTATAATAGTCACATAGGAAAATAAACATAAAAAATTATTCACTGTTTAAGCCGATCTATCAGAGTATTTTGAATCTCTCACTTTTTCAAATAGTAGCTTTAAAAATTATCCTCGAGTTTCACGTTATAAGAGACTGATTATCTCGCAGCTCCACATGGGTGCTTGACACGCCAAAAGAATTTTCGAGTCAATAAATTTGTTCATGTGGAAATTATGGCTTCCAAACTTTATTGCTCCTTGGTTTTGCTGCTACAGACAAACTTTTTGTGTGTTGTAATATTTCCCTGTCTCAGTCACAAGACCCGTGTGTTGTAATATTTCCCTGTCTGTCACATTTACTCCTAAAAAAAGTTCATAAGATTTTGATGGACAGAGTTGAATACAACTCATTGATAAATATCATTTTCATTATATTGTCAAAGGACTAGGACATCCATNGAATACAACTCATTGATAAATATCATTTTCATTATATTGTCAAAGGACTAGGACATCCATTCTCGTTAGGTTAGAAAATCTTGAGTCTCTTCCATGACAAAAAGGCCGATGCCAAATACTATTAAATATGGAGTACATGACAACCGTATTCACTGTGGGTTACTTTTTTTTAGATTCATAGAAGTGGAAATTGTTTGCGCTTCGTTCTATGTCCTAACAATAAAAGAACGTTGTCAAGCTGCTGTTAAAAACTGCGTATGATTTTCAGGATAAAAGGGTTTTTTTTCTCCATATATAAACAAGAAACTTACCCATTGCAAACGCGTCATGCAGTAAAAGTTGTCAGTCTCTACTCTTGAAAACTGGATATGGTATAATTATATGGAAGATATTAATAATAATTGTAAATTTTTCAATCTATATTAGTGAATATCGATGAAGTCGGGAGAAAATCCATCTTCGGAGAGATGACGGTTTACGATTCCTAAACGGTTAGAGATACATAACAATTATGAACGACAATATTCTTCATCTAAACGAGTTCTAAAAAAAAAAAAAAAGGTTAACCTAACTTATCGAAAAACGTTATGAAAAAATAGTACTTCAATTTAAGAGTAATTTAAGTAGGAAAAAATAAACTATCATCAAATTTAATGAGTTCTTTGTTTTGTGCATTTAACAAAAATAATGTCCCTAAATCATAAATTTGGACGAGTAGTTTAGATTTTACAAGCATGTAAATGAAATTGAGCGACCGCTCTGTCGCCGTTGTCTTGTCTCGGAAATATCATGTCAAATGTTATTCTGGAAGCATACTTATAACACAGTTTGATGATATGTCCGGTGAAAGAAAGCAGAAAATTGTCTTCTCAATTTCCCCGTCATACATTACAATATAAAAACATTTTGTATAATAATAAATATTAAGGACTAATGACCTCGTTGGTGAGCTCTAAAGCCCCAATTAAAAAATAAAATAAAAAATATTTTTTAAAATGAAGAAATGTACTCGGATCATATGATTAAAGACTTACGACCTTTAACGGACGGATATAAAACGACGACGACTTCAACATAAAGTCGAAACGTTGTGAACCTTAAATCACAAAATATAAGAGTCCGTTAGAGGCCGTAAGTCTTAAATTATTTATTTGATTTCATTGTATAATGGACGTTAATTGTAGCAGAAGAAATATACTATTTAAATTTCCAACTTTGAATAATAACTTGATGAGAATAAAAATATCGGTTACGAATATTAATAAATATATAAATGACAAGGCTGCTTTAGATGGTTGTCAGTGGCTGAGCTATTCACAAGACAGAAGAAGTTCAAATCTCAATGACATCTCGATACTTCGCGGAGCTTGAAACTAGAAACGTCACGTGCATCGGATGAAGAACTGTGATTATCTGCATTCTCCGCGATTTGTGAGGGTTGGTAATGAAATGTTCGGGCCTTATGATTTTAGTTGGGATGATTGTTACAGTTAAACATAGTTATTTTAAATTTTGTCCGTAGGCTTACAGCTAAAGAAGCAATTATCGTTTGACCATGTGGTATAAAGCATCGCCAATGTACTTCATGCGTGTATTTTGAACCTTCTCATTTAGATCAGTGACCTTATTACTGATCATGATCTTCTTAAAGAGTTAAAACTTAACGAGCTGAAAGAAACTAGTAAGAGCAAGGCAATTAACAAAAGAATTCCTAAGAGCTGTCGTATTTCTGGTAAATCGTGATAAGTCTGTACGAATCTCGTTAATTTGTGTTCTGTTCTTCGCGCTTAACGACTCTCCGTATCTCATGTATATATTTCTTCCGTGTACCTATACGTGGAGAAGATATGATTTAAGTGAAATTTTCTAAGAAAAAGAAATAACTTTTGGTCAGGTGAAAATGACGACGAACCGGGAATCGGACCCGGGACTTCGTGGTTACGTCTGGGTGGAAATGGTGCGCAATTGTGGAAGGCGAACGGGTGGTGTAGTGGTTAATACCCCTGCGATCAAAGTTGGAGACCCGGGTTCGATTTCCGGCTCGTCGCCATTTTCACCTGACCGAAAGTTATCTTTTTATCTTACTCATAAAATTTTACGTCAATCAAACAAATAAAATTTTTAAGCGAAGACATTAAAGAAATCCGATTTAGTTTCCTAAAACAATTTTCCTTTACAGAAGTTTGATTTCTATTTTTTCTACTAAGTCTCCTCCATTTTCAACTTTAGTACAAAAGCAATTTTTTATGTAAGAGCTTAGTTTTACTAAATGAGAACTATTCTAAATATTTAGGTATTTTAAAAATTCCCGAGGCATATCGTAAAGAAATCGAGGGTTCCATAGCAAAATCTTGTTTGAAATTATTTCTCCATTTTATTTTATTTATACTGTTAACTATATCTCAAATGAAATTGATTGGTATTTCTTGCTACGAATTTATGATGGACGAGTTTTGAGATTTTTCCCCAACATCAATATTGTCCTCCTTTTCATCTAGTTCTGAACTAAAAAGAAAATGCAATTGCATTAGTTAATATTAATCATTTTCAACGTTTTTTGTGTGTGTTTAGGAGTATGCAATATTAATAGCTGTAGGTTAAAAGCTCGTTCATTGTTTTTTAGTAAAATGTAATTAATAGTTAAAAATCTCGCAAATGTTTTGGTACATCGTTATGTTTCATCCGTTTTAGCATCACAATTTTTTCATCTAACTCTTCATGACGCTATTGACGACTTCACGTATCTCTTTGCATTCGGCTCGCGAGTTGCACGTCGCGCTGGGACACGTCATTTCTTGAAAGTAACTCACGGAAACGTTCACTCATCGTGACTACTTGTGAAATAAGTTTTCTTAGAAAGTCTCCTATAATTGACTAAACACTTAACATAGGTGAATTTTCATGGATGTACTCGAAGTATGAGGAATAAGACGCGCCTCGAAGAAACTGTTTAAAAGATAAACGTTTTTTGTTTTGTATTGCTACAAGGGACTTTGTGGTGAAAGTCGAGCAACTAGATGTAGAGTATATTGGTAGTTTAAATTTTCATACAAATTTTTTATACTTTGAGAGAAACGTCATGAAAGTTGAAAAACAAGTTAGAAAAATACTTACACAAGCGAATACTATAGTATTAAGCGAATAGTAATATTATCTGGAAATGTTCTCGAATAGGACTCTTCGTATTGTCATGAAATAATCAGAATCGATGCATTTTGGAATGAAAAAGCGATTTATCATGGTCTCAATTCTGTTATAGTAATTTTTAATAGTAGAAAATAAGTTTATATATAATGGTTTGCTGATAATAGGAAATGGTAATTTATATTGCTGAACACTGAATGAAAAAGTAAAGAGAACTTGAAGCATATATAATATAAATTTGGTATTTTGCATGTACTGTTTTTACTTATACTGCCTTAATACATGGAAACAAATCGATTAAACCTCGGAAAGAGAAGAACTAGCAGTCAATTACGAACGGTATTGGCAATGCAGTTCACAAATAACTTACATATTTGTACGTATGTATTTTTCGATGTCTTTGAACACTATTACTAAGCAATGTAACGGATAACACGCTTGAGTAATGTAATATCTGAGGTTGAAAAACTAAATCGCCTAGAATTGTTTCAAGTTAATTTTTTAATTCATACTAGCCAATATAACGATGCACCGTGCAATACATTGGTACTATTTTATACGAGTTAGATTTATTTACAACCGTATTTCAACTTTGTTGCTGTTCTTTATTAGAGCAGTCAGCTTTGTCATCCAATTGTTTAATGAGTAATCGCTTTAGTGGTACGACACTAATAGCATCTTCTCCTTCCTAAGAATTTCCTTGTTTTTTTACAAGACTTTTTTGTATTTGTTTCTTGGACACGTAACTCAGAAAAATGTAGTAAAAATCTATTAGTCAATTGAGTTTCGAGACATTACAGGCGCTCATAGTTCGTTGACGACTTTTGAGCCAGTATATCAAAGCAAATGTACACTTAACAGTAAGGTCTCTTAAAGTGCAATTAGCAGTTATTTTTGTGGCTTAATCATTTATATTTAAACGTTCATTTCAAAATTGTATTTCCCCTCTCTCAAAGAAGAGCAAATAGTAGTAAATTGTGTTTTCACCCCCGAAATATGAGTTGTCTCGAAACCGTGTACCGATCATTTATGAACTACTAGCTGTAAAACACTGTTCAAATTGCAAAACGATTGTACAAATGACTCACTTTTTTGGTTATAATGTTTCGTGGGCTAATTTGAAACATGCTTCGAATCCGCACGACATTATTATGACCCGTTTGACATGGGATTAAGTTCTTCTATTTCGATATAAACATAATTTACTAGTGTTTTTCAGTTTAAATTTCGATCAAAACTTATAAATGTTTTTTGACTTTAAGTACATGAATGTCCCTTATTGTAAAAAATTAAAGCTTACTCCCAATTTAGTTTTAAAAAATTAATGATATAATAGGTCTGTAGTGGTTACAGGTAGCTCAGTACAGTAAAGTATTATATAGTTTATTTTACAGTGATTAAAAAATACATTTTTCTCCCATCGATCCGGACAATTGGCGATCCGAAAGACTGTAGTTCGGATTGTTGGAGCTGTACTGTATATGAAATCCTCTGCCGCTCGTGGAGGTGAGTGTCTGCATGCACTGTAGACAGATCCGCCTCCACTTGGCAAACGCGATCTGCGTCACTGGCCGTATTAGCGATGGAAAGTTCCTCGTGCAGCGCTCGCTGCCTCTCAAGACGTGCGCAGGAAACATGCACTAGCGAAGCAGCCAGTGGCGTTACGATCTTGTTAGTCACACCAGCAAATGCCGGTCGCATATTTGATGGAATGTTGAATGGATTGGGAGGAAATGTTGCCGTAAAGCAAGGTTCGAATAAAAGACTGGGAGGAAGCCAGGGAAATTCCCCCCTTCTGACTTTTTCCTCACATCTACATCTTATGTTTAACCACATCTCGTGATTGTTGATACTAATTATCGATATTAACCATTAATGTGCTAATTGAGCCAAGAATGTCTCATGGAATATGTGTACATTATTATAATATGACACTAGGAATATTTTTTACATTTTTAATAGAATATACAGTTTTCATAAAGTAGTGTATTACGTTTCTCTCTAAATTTTCATTTATTCGAACCCTTGTTATATTTTGTGTTTCGGATACGGCATTCTTAGGCGTTGTGATTTAATAGTAAATTAAACGATGAATGAATAGTATGTACAGTTACAGGTCTATTAGGTCCCCCGTTCCAGGTAACAATCTGAGCTGGGGCAGAAATTAGGAAGAAGAGATGTTGCGTTGTCTGTGAGTTCAAGGTACCGAAATGTCAAATTTTTGCTATACTCTAGTGGAAAATATTAACTAAAAAAACCACTCGGGATTATTAGGGGGAGAATTGGTGGACAGAATATTTTCGTGTCTAGTACACTGGTTGCGCATAATTACAACAAATGATCAGAAACTATATAGTTGTCGAAATCAAGAACAGTGTTTTTATATGAGCTCGGTGGTAAAAAAGAATTTCATAGGAGTGCTGTACCTATTTCACCTCCCAGGTGCCATAACGCTTAAGTTATGAGAGAGAAAATAAAGGTCATTCCGGGATCGTGTAAAATTTAAATTATTTTGGTTTTCCAATAACTGTGTAACAGTTCAAAAACTGTGGTCGGGACCGAGACACCACCCGGTTACCCGTTTGGCCGGTTAATCAGAGGTTCCCGTGAAAAATAGATTTTCGTTTAGAAAGATCCTACAATTCCGTCAGTTTATCGCGAGTAAACGAGCACATGAGACGTCATTGCAACTAATTTTATTTTACTGGATGCATTAACGAACACGAAAGAAACTATTCGTAGAAAAAAAATCGACGTGTACGTGTCGATTCGTAGAAAAAAAATCGACGTGTACGTGTCGATTCGTAGAAAAAAAATCGACGTGTACGTGTCGATTCGTAGAAAAAAAATCGACGTGTACGTGTCGATTCGTAGAAAAAAAATCGACGTGTACGTGTCGATTCGTAGAAAAAAAATCGACGTGTACGTGTCGATTCGTAGAAAAAAAATCGACGTGTACGTGTCGATTCGTAGAAAAAAAATCGACGTGTACGTGTCGATTCGTAGAAAAAAAATCGACGTGTACGTGTCGATTCGTAGAAAAAAAATCGACGTGTACGTGTCGATTCGTAGAAAAAAAATCGACGTGTACGTGTCGATTCGTAGAAAAAAAATCGACGTGTACGTGTCGATTCGTAGAAAAAAAATCGACGTGTACGTGTCGATTCGTAGAAAAAAAATCGACGTGTACGTGTCGATTCGTAGAAAAAAAATCGACGTGTACGTGTCGATTCGTAGAAAAAAAATCGACGTGTACGTGTCGATTCGTAGAAAAAAAATCGACGTGTACGTGTCGATTCGTAGAAAAAAAATCGACGTGTACGTGTCGATTCGTAGAAAAAAAATCGACGTGTACGTGTCGATTCGTAGAAAAAAAATCGACGTGTACGTGTCGATTCGTAGAAAAAAAATCGACGTGTACGTGTCGATTCGTAGAAAAAAAATCGACGTGTACGTGTCGATTCGTAGAAAAAAAATCGACGTGTACGTGTCGATTCGTAGAAAAAAAATCGACGTGTACGTGTCGATTCGTAGAAAAAAAATCGACGTGTACGTGTCGATTCGTAGAAAAAAAGTCGACGTGTACGTGTCGATTCGTAGAAAAAAAGTCGATGTGTACGTGTCGTTCTGCCCGCCACAATACTCACATTGCACTAGGTCGCGTCACTCAGTTTTACTTTCCAGGTAAGACCCGTCATTACCTGCCAGTTATTGTACGCTGAAAGAGAAAAAGAAATCGTCCTAGAGATAGGCCGATTAATCAGAGGATCGGTTAATCTGGGTCGATTAAGAGTTTCTACTGTAACATTTTTGCATGTTGCAGGAGAATTTTTCGGAAAAGATTAATTCTCCAGCTGCCAATTGCACTTTTGCAACCAAATTGTTCGAAATTTACTTTTACGAGCCCGCTAGTGGATAAATGTGCGTATCATTGCAATACTTCGGGTCGCGCTGCATATTTTCCTTTCATTTAAACAGTGGTTTGAAATACTAAAAGCATTGATCACGTTACGCGGTTCCTGCTAAAGTGTTAACGTTAATATCTGCGTTATTGAATGTTAATAATCTGCGGATATGACAAAAAGAATCTAATTTTTTTCTTTCTTTTAGGGGGAGAGTTATGATTTTTTCATTTCATTAAATTATTCTTAAATTATGTTGAATTCGCCTCCGTCTTAAGCGTTCCGGAGAGTAAATTACTTTGTTCTACTCGTGGTAATACACAATTTGTAACAACTTTTTTGACAAACTATCTAATTATAAATATGACTGTAATCATGAGTATCTAAGAAGGGCCATTTGGAAGATTGAACTTTTTTTCCATACTCATTTCAATGTGATGCGTCAATTTCATGTGTAAGCTTAATTGCTTTTGGGGATGTATCTAGAGTTAGTTTAAAAGAAACAGCACCTGCAGTCAGCAAATAAGTGTCGTTATTCCTCCCCATAAAATTCGAAACTGGACGCGGACCAGATTATATACGAAAGGATAATTTTAGAGACACGGGACAATGAAGAAATCTTTGGGTACAAGTGGTATAGGTCTGTTTTCCGGAATATGGGTTCTTAAAAATTTCTTTGACTACCGGACGCAGGTGTCGACCTATATTGTTTTATAAATTAGAGCAATATAGACCCAGCATACGAGAACACTCCCTTGAGTGACGTGACTCAGATGTACCCGGAAACACTAAGCATATTTTCGTTGCTGTGTTTCAGGATTACCCTATCTGTAGCTATTACGATAACGTTAGATAAGACCACATTATTCGTTTAATTACTTACGTCTGATTACTGAGTTGCTGCAGTAATTGTTTTATATCTCATTAGACTTCGAATCCACTCAGTTTTTGACCATAGTTCCATTTGAGGCAATCTGTTCTGCTTCTACTCGACCTGTAGTAACACCACCTCTTCTAGCAAATGCAATGGTTCTTAATTTAATTTGAAATGTAGTGCAGGGCTCAGTTTACTTTTAATTCTATAAGCTCTATGATTATTGTAGTAACATTTTTTTGTTAAAACTGTTTTTAGTGTGCAAACAAGAGACGTTATAGCCTAAATTATAACTTGAGGGGAAAAAAACAAGGTTTAGCTAGTTAGTCTTGATTTACAAGGTGCATCGGACGAGGGAAAGTCCATGAAGTCAATCAAGCCGCTGTATGCAATTTGTAAGCAAATTTCCCATTTACGTGAAGTCCTTGTATCTCTTAATTTTTCGCGTTCCGATGACGTGTTCTCAAATCTTCTTGTCTTAAGAGATGTATTACCTATTGCATCACAAGATGTAGTGACCATTTAGTTTTATCTTCTTGAGCAAAATGAATGTTCCAGCGAGCTGTATTTAGATCTGTAATGTTCTCCTTGCAGCAGGAACGCGCCCTATCTGCGTCTGGCAATCACTTGACTGTGAGAGGCACAACATGGGTGTAGGTGCCTTGTACTCGTGATCAGTTGCTTAGACAGATTTTTTTTTTGCGTAGAAATGAGGGAGAAGGCTTCCTATTAGACTTAATTCTCTACGATCAGTGACATATATTTCGATCTAAAATCTCCTGCATATCTGTGCAGTTATATGGTTAACTACCGCGAAATGTTAATAGCATTAATTTAATTTTTTCAATTTAGTTTTGGGTTTGAATGTATTCAGGGTACTTGTCTAGGTTCTATGTTGGTAGTATTTATTTTATAGGAAAGATGTGCAAGAATAATCTTACCAAGTTGCTTATTAAATCATAATGCCGTTACGGTCGCCTGGCGGCCATCAGTATATATTCACAGAAGTAATCCTGCCCCCCCCTCTCCCCCACTTGGCTATACTAAAACTCATTTGTTCGTTTTTTGCTGCATACACCTGAAACATGTGAAACAATCTTCAGGTTTCATTGGTAATATTAGCAAAAAAAAGTTCTCTCCATCAGTGTCCTGAATATTCTTCACTTAATATTGAGGACGGGATTTCTCATAGGCGTGACCTCGCGTAGATACATTCAGTGAAGTTATGGGCGTCGAAGAGGGTGAAATATAATCGAGCAACGGCGACAAATCTTTAAGCATGGACCCAGACGTTATTCCCTCATCTCATAAGTTTCAAAGACTTGAAGGGTCCAATTATTTGAAGACTGTTCTTACCTTCTCAAGGAGTAGGAGTCTTGTTGTAGCGTTCGTCCTATACTAATACACAACTGATTGTGTTACAATAGGACAGTTTCATTAAGTGAGTGTGGTTTAAATTTGTTAACTCGTTTTTCTACCATATGGTTCGTAAAGATCCGTATATTTATAAAGAACACTAGATTCATAAGTTCCGTATGAAATGCTCTAAATAAACGATTGTTCATAATAATCCATTACAAAGGAAGAAATTAAATTGTTAAACTAAAAATTCGAAAGGTAAACTAATGTCGATCGGTAATTAAAGTAGTGTTGCCGAAGGACTAATATGATCTTGTAGACTTAGGTTTTAAAACTAACATTACCGGTCATTAAGTTTTTACATTGACTCTTTATTATTTGGATGGAATGCAATGTCATTAATGTGATAAGAATTTATTTTTGAACATTCCTAATCTTTCAGAGATAATTTTTAAGAACTCGAGTTAAAAACATGTAATGTTTAAACTACGTTTTATAGAGGTCAACAGGCATTTAAAGATATATATTTCACTGTACCTTGTCTTGTTCGAGGTTTTAGTCTGACAGTTCCCCGCCATTGCTATCCGTCATGGGCATATGGACACTATGCTAGGGGAGGCCATACTGCTACGAAGCCAAGAAAGTTAGGTTTATATTACTGTCTTTATAAATAACTTTTTGTTGCCAATTGGATTGTGATATTAGTTGCTAATCATGAAACCAACGCATAAAGTAATTTAAAGACTAATAAAAAAATAACACTTGAATGATTTGACAAACGTTACTCTGCAGAACTATCAAAGTTTGATCTAATCTTGACCACTCAATATAATTATTAGAGTATAGTGAAGGTTTGGTCAAAGAAAATAACTCCTTGCTAACTTGCCAACATTTCGACCTTTATTTAAAACCTTCTGCGAACTTATACACTATATTGCCGATTAACAAGAAGAGAGAAAAGTTAAAATCTTACAGAATTTAAAATCTTTAATTTATTGATTATGTACTTTATGCTATGTACTATGTAAACTATCTATTTGTTCTAACTACGTTTACTCTATTTAATTATTGTGTTGACTTTAAATTTACTCTTTCACACAGATTAGTATACATCCATTTAGTAGTGCCGTGGAAATGCATCCGATATACACTAAATCGCTGGCAACGGTGGCCACGTGCACTTCGCTCGCCGCGCTCCTGTCCTATTGTATGTCTGCTCGGTCTTCCGAAAGTTCCGCGTGGGTCCACTGGCATGATGCCTCGTTCAACTTAATACCCCAGTGTTGCCTCTTACGTGTCTGTTTTTTGGCTTGACTCTCGGGGTGAAAAGCAGAATCGTATAGCGTCAAGCACTAACATAACTGACAATTCTTATCCGCATTGAATATTATTCATATCAAAAACATGCTCATTTAGGTTCATACTTAAGTTCTACATCATTTAAATTGTAACTTTTAATGAACTTGGATATTAGTTCTGCTTTAAAAACTAACGTGTAAAAATGCCCTCATTTCGTTTCAGACGTATCAGTTGCACTTCGACGGTTGAAAATTCGTAAGTTTTGTGAGATTAATAATAAAATCGTTATCATTTGAATAGTCACACTACTCATTCATTCGAAAGTATATTTATTTTGTCTTAGTAAAACGTGTAATTGAAGATAAGTCTTTATTTCCAATAATTCCTTTCAATAAATTGGATGCGCTTTTCGGCGTGGGAAGTATCCCAGAAATGTTGTCTTTGGACTTGAGAATGTAGAGTGTATGTTTCCAGTATTCATTAAGGAATTTATTATTTAAGTTAATAACCAATTGCGTACAAAGAGAACTTAACCAAATTATATTTTATATACTCTAAATTTTCAAACTTCTAGAATAATCTGTATTATGAGATAAATAAATCTGTTCGTAGTAATTTAAAACTAACTACTATAGTCTCCTGCAGAGATTCGTAGATGTCACGTCAGATGGCCTACACGTTATAATTATCCGCTAAGATCTAATTCAAATATAAAGAAACATTTATAACAATATTAAATAAACTATCTCATCAAGTACCTGAAGTATGAGCTTGGTGTTGTAATTACTTAAATTCTAGGGCTTGTGCATACTGGACCTCTTTAAAAGCAAAAAAGTTCGGTTCACCTGTAACAATACTTGCGGAAGTCATTCCGTCTTTGCTCTAAGAATAACATTCACTTCTCTTGCCAACAGCTGGCTGGCGACGACGCAGCATCAGTAGGTAGGAAGGCAGATGAGAAGGAAGATTCGGCCCCCCAGCCTCCGCAGCCATCACCGCTGTCCCCAGTGCGACCGCCCCCGCCCGCTGCTCGACCCACGCTGCCACCTGCCGCCGCCGCAGCTCAGGAGACGCAAGGAGTGGTGGTCCCGTCACCACCACCCCCTCAGCC
Source organism: Laupala kohalensis (assembly GCA_002313205.1). Lineage (NCBI taxonomy): Eukaryota > Metazoa > Arthropoda > Insecta > Orthoptera > Trigonidiidae > Laupala > Laupala kohalensis. Next base: position 224,029 of record NNCF01127123.1, on the reverse strand, counting down.
ACGGGTACCGCCGCGTACTCCACCCTCTCCCGTCCCTGCCGATCAGCCCCTGCCACCACTTCCTGCCTCTCCAGACTCTCCTCCCCCACCCCCACAACCACCCTTGACTCCCATCCCTAAGACACCTCTCGCCTCTGTTACAGACGTACTCCCCCCTTTGCCTCCCACCCCTGACTCACCGCCGCCCCCTCCCATGCCGCCGCGCACTCCCGCTGCTGCCCCTGCTCACGCACCTATACATATTCCTACTCCTACCCCCTTCATAACCCCGTCATCCACCCCTGCTTCTATGCCCGCATCCATTTCCTCGACTACCACCACTCCCTCTCCTGCGTCTTCTACATTAACCCCTGTTCCCGCTGTCCCGACACCTGACCCCGTTGCTGCTTCCACCCCCGCTGATACTCCCACCCCCACTCCCGCCGAATCCGCTCAAGATGTTCAACTGGATGCCTCTGCGTCTGACGAAGAGGTCGCTCAAGCCGAAGAGGTGGAGGAGGGATTCTCTGCAATTTTTAGATATTGTACCATTCTTTAATTTTTTTTCCATTGAGAAAGTGTTTGCAATTGCTATTTACTCAAATAACTCTCTTCAGAAGTGTATTGAATGTGGTAATTAAAAAAAAAACTTTTTATTTCTATGTATTATAAGTCTAATAAAAATCTTACCTTTAATATTTTTTCTTGTCGTTAATTTGGTCGGGATGTGTTTTTGAATGTGGAAAATCCCACGTATGCAATACTTTCAAAGATCTTACGAAGTTCCTTATTACAATAATACGAACTAGTAATAAACGTGATGTACTTAATGAAGTTGTACAATTATATAATATTCATAAGTTTCAAAGCCAAGAACCAAACCGGAACACTACCTACAAAAATGTTTTATTATTTTATTTTAGTAGTATGACAGTAGCGTATGAAATCTAAAAGTAACTAAGGTATACACTCCCTTCTCACAATTACAATTACCAAGAATACTACACCATTGCTAAACAAGAGATCTGAATTTTGGACAGGAGTAAACTCAAAATCTTTGGGACCCGGCTAAGTATTCTTACTCATGATCTGTTGTTCAAAGCAAGGGTCGGTCTGCGGCGATCGAAGAACGAGCCAGAACTTGATTTACACAGCGGAGAATGTCATGTATTAACGATCTCTTGCATCGATTTTGATCGGCCCGGCTATGCCTTAAACGATATTTTGACAACTTTTTAAATTATTATTGCACATCTATAATGAATCGGGCATTGAGAACACGGTTTAGCGTCCAGCGTAGTAAACCTGTTTACAGGGTGCTGATTTCCTGAACCACAGTTAGCTTGAAGTCGGGAACCTTCTCGTTTCTCCTTGTCATCGATGGCGCTATCAGTAGCCTTGGCCGGACAAGTTTACCTTCTGTTATAATCAACACAGCAGTGGACGGTTTATGACTTACACGAACATAAGTGAATGTGAAAAAGTGGTTAGTTGTTAAAAAAAATTTCCATTTTCTGATACAGGTGGTAAACGTTATCGCAAGTCTTTATTTTTGTGAGTGATAATGAAAGATTAATTCCATGTACATTGATCCAAATTCAATATTATTTTTACCGCCTATCCTTCAATATTTTCATAATTTCTTACACTTGCTCAGTAGTCTAAAGTACAATATTAATGTTTTATCAGCTGCCATTTTTGAGTTAGGACTGATTGAAATTGCAAAAAATATTTTAATTTTGGGTCGACTTTAAAAATTTCAATTAGATGCTGAGATATCACGGTTTATGTGCAGTACAGCACAGCGAAATTGAGAATTTTAGATTTTTAAACTCTTATCACAAGAAAATAAAATGAGAATCTAAAAAATGTTTTGGTTCCTATTTTATCTGTTTGGTATCTTACGGATTCATAAAATGAAAGCAATTGGAAATAAGGTAAGGTATTGGATCACTTCACATGGAACGACCCGAAGGAAGGAAAATCTATCACTTAAAAATTTCTTATGAAGTGAAAAGTTTTTACTCGCTCGAGGGGCGCACCCTTGATTTATTTTTGAGAAGAGTTACTTGTTCAATTTCCGGAGGATATGGAATAACCCCAAGAAAGCAGAGTGCAGGGTTCCTTCTTTAGGAAATACGTGAAATGAATTGGCTATAGTTTGTTGAACCTTATGCAGTGGCGGCGGGGGAGGGGAGGGCAGCCGCCTTGTTTTTGTTACTTGAAAAACAATTTTGTGTAATGATTGGCAAACTACTATAGATCACATTTCTCATTCACCTTATTCAATGAATAATGATTTTATTTTGATTTTTTTTGCAAATTTTATACAATTTGTCAAAATACAAAATCAGCTGATCATGCAGGATTTTTCTTACGCTCATTCATCCGTACTAACACATAAATGAGAAAAGTGTGTCTGTTTGCTACCTAATCACAACTAAACCACTGAAACTATTGTGATGAAATTCGGCAAGGAGATAGCCTGTGTTCTTCGTGGGCATCTAAACTAACTTTTATTTTTAAAGCGAGTGATAAGATTGTAAAATGGTTTCGACGATAAATGTCCATGAAGTCGGGGAAAAAATATCTATCCATATTCGCTTGAGCTGGCTAAACTGTTAGAGATAGGTGACAACTAGGACTGGCAATATTGTTAGCCTCAAATAGTTCTACATAAAGTCCACGACATATCTACATTGGTTTACTTAAATTATCGAAAAATACTTAAATAGAAGTGTTAAAATGCTTCAATTTAAGAGCATAGTGTACGTAGGGAAACATAATCATCAAATTTAACGGCTTCTTTGTTTTGTGCATTTAACAAAGCTGAAAAAACTTTTGTAAATAGTGAAATTTGGACGGATAGTTAAGATTTTTTATCCTTTTAATGAAATGATGGAGCCGCCTGCCGTCGTTGTCTTGTCTAGGAAACGAAAATTTGGCCGGCGGGACTCCGTATAAATGTTACATATGCACATGTGGGGGTTAATACCCCTAAGTAAGGCTGAAGTGGTGTGCTAGGCCAATTGGTGACGTAACGATTGATTTCTTTCTCACGATCAACTTTTCGTTGCTTGCTCAAGGGTGGTTCTTCTAAGGAATTATTTATTATTGCTGCTGAAGATGAAACTCAAAATAGTCAATACAATCACGTTTTGTATTAAATTTGCATTATGAATTTGGAAGATTAGGATGCTGTACTTGAATCTTTAAGAATCAGCAGTAATTGTTCGGATTTTACAAAATAGATTTTATTTTTTCCTAAGTAAAAGATTTGTCAAAGAAAAATTCCTGGCGATGTCTGTTAATCAGCTAGTGGTTTCGTATTTACGTAGTCGCACGCTTTTAACTTTAGTGAAATTATAAACTATAAAATTGAACTGAAGGTTTTTTTTAAAGTCTGCGACTTATCATGAACTAATCAACAGAACTGAATGCATTCGAACCAAACATTCCCAACCTAGTATTTCATTGTTGCATTATGGACGTACGAGTAATAGCCACCAAGAAGATTTAAGGGACCTGGGGAAGGTTTTTGGAATTCGGGTCCCCCCTCCTCTTTTCCAACTCTTCCACCCCTCCCCCTATAGAAGATGTGAATGGTAAGTAAACGTACGAAAATAATTCAGTACTGTTTGCAATATACATATTTAGTGTCGGGCTATCATTCTCAGTTGTTTGTAAAATACACAGATATTTTATGAATACACAAAAAAATGGTCAATTTCAATATTATTTTATCCCAAATGGAAACTTTCTTCAGATACGGTAATTTAACGACAGCGACAATATCTACTATTAACTACATTAACATATAATGCTGTTTGGCCCGCCCGAGCCGAAAACAAAATGACTAGTTATGATTTTCCGCTGACAATTTTCAGTTTTTATTCATTTGGTATTAAAAAATTTTTGCCAATCGTTGAAGACCCCCCTAAAAAGCCTCGTCCATGGAGGCTTGGGCAAACTGTTACCTTCCCCGCCACCGTGTCCGCGGCACTGATTAATATAGGAATCGGGAGTTACAGAAACCGAAGCATCGTTCGTATCGTCTGCGCAATCAGGCGCGGATACAGTGGGGAGGTTAAGGGGGTCATGACCCCCTAAAATCCCACAGAGAATGAGTTTCTAGTCGCGGAAAAGCGGTTATGATTTTCAAAGCCTTTGACGCATTGGAATCAGTAATTAGTACTAGTATATTTATAGAAACTGTTTAGCAACGCACAACGTGCCATAGCCACTTTGTCAAAATTGTAGTGGCGGTGATGGTGATGCTATTATGGTTGTGAGAGAGGGTGTTCATGTGAACGACACCTGATTCGCTCATGGGAAGAGAGTCGTCTTCGGAGGTCCAAGAGTTATGCATGGCGGTTGTGATTTGAAGGCAGAGATATGGAGCGTCTTCATTGCCGAGCATTAGTCACCTTGCCGCATTACAGCATGAACCTACTTTCGGAGGGGAATAATTTTATTGGAAATTTTCAATGATTTTCCAACAAACACACTAAAGCATAACGGATACCAATTTTCTTCAAGAAAATAATAAATACCTACATCGTCATGATTTAATAAAATTTCAATATTTTTTTGAATATCATATATGGTTTCCTGATGTGGTGCAACGCTTTGCGATGCTGCAGCATTTGTCATCAAACAAGGGTTCTCTAAGCACACTGTTGCCATGACGAGTAGAGATAAATCAAAATCTTCCTCATCAATTATATTAATTTGAGAGCACTCCCTCACTATTTGATCAGTATTATCTATTAACATTGGAAGTACATTTTTGAATTGCTCCAGCGAGTGGTGGAAGAATAAACAACCACTGGATAAGACGCGAACGGTAGTGTAAAATCTTCTACACGAACGTGTGCCATCGTAACTCGACATTGTGTATAAAGAAAAAATATTAGCAATGTTTCCCAGTCGTATAACACTTGTAATTAATTTTACAAAAACCGCAGCTTCAGCGTCATTTTTCGCCAGTAATTTTATTCAGGGGCGCACCCACGATTTACTTATAGGGGGGGGACTGGAGGAATGTGAACATGGCTTCAATGACGGGTTCGATGAATGAAAACAATGGTCAAAACCTAGATACGAAGTCTTATCATAAGACGCGGTCGAAATGGCCCGTCAATGTAGAAGAGAAAAGATAATTTAAATATACCGAGGAGTGAAAAGAACTTCCTTAGTAAGAAAAGCGCTTTTCTAGAAAAATAAGATAAGAAAAAAATTATATGATCGATTTTTCAGTAAATCACACCTTTCTTATAATACTGTAGATTGTGTGATGTATTGTGACTATCAATCGCAACGAAGGAGCCAAACACATTTTAAAAGACTTAAGCATCGATTGTTGTTCGATAGCAACGCTAGACATGAATTTTCACCCTTTTGTTCCTTAGGCTTCCCTCTGCCAATTCAGAATCAAGCGGAGACCGTAAGTTTATTCACTCACCATATTTGACAATTTGCTATTGGCCATTATACGGAAATCATTGAATTTCCAGGAATCGGAATCGAAGCAAAAAACGGGAATCGAGATCAGAATTGAAAAAAATATCTTTCATTTATCATCTGTACTTCAACTAAGTGATCTACTAATTTAATCTTTTTGTATGGTAATTTTGTAAAAGTTTTAAAAAAATAAAACTATAAAATTACTGTACAATAATCACTAATAGTCTCTAGACTAGAGCCTATATTACAATAATCTAGGCTACAAACCTGGAGGTTGATTAAATTAAATTGGAACTCACCAATTGTCCGGAATTTGTTTGACAACCAGACTTCCAGGTATGATTGGGTTTTTTTCACTGCCTTGATCATCCACATCAGCAATATTAATTGTATTAGTTCTCTAAAATAATCGATCCAGTATCAGTCTTTAAAATAAAAACTGAATTTTTTTGTAATATGTACAATTGTTCGTTTAGCGGGCTTTTACCATTAATGTCCAGGAGAGTCTTCAAATAATACTGCCATGAATACCAAATACGTAGCAATATCCCCGAACGGAGTAGGGTCTCAATCAACGCTATTACGCCTGGTGTCATTTAATAAGCTTAAGAAACAATCAAAATATTTTTGAGTGCTTTTAATACTAATAAGTGTGAACAAAACATTTTTGCAATAGAAAATACTAACTTCTTGTTTAATGTACAGGTTCTGTGATGAAATGTCAGTTTTACAAGAGAAAGTAAAGACTTTTGGTATGCCGATCCTGAGAAATGGTCTAGAAGAGAGGATCATTTTTGGCCCATCGTCCACAGGCAGTCGCTGGTCTAAATTATTCAGGAAATTGAACTGTTCAAATAGTTTAAGAAGGGGAATGTTTTCATTACGTTCCAGAATTGATGAAATTCAAAATCTGAATGTTATTGCCAAAATATAAGTTTTCAATGGAAAAAAATTCACTCCGGAAAATATACGTAGAGCAACTTGAAGGACATGTCTTTTTTGTGGATGAAACTTTTCCGGTAGGTTTTGGTATATTGATAAAAAAACTATCATATTCGTATTCTGAAAACCCTTAAAAACACGCAATATAATATAATATTTCGAATTTATAATATTCGTATTCTGAAAACCCTTAAAAACACGCAATATAATATAATATTTCACATTATATAATATTTCGAATTTGAAAAGCATTGCCAGACATCGGTACATTTTGTGTTCGCTTCTTTGATGATTTTTTATCAAAATTTGTAAATTAGATTGCTCTTTTAAACAAAACTAACAACTTTTCTAAAGATGTTAGTTTAAATAACTTTTTGATTTTATCATAAGATTAAAATCAAAATTTTTTTCATTAAAAAATATTTGCAGTATAATATTATGTCACGTTGAGTATTGAGTACTAATGTTCTATTGAATTTTCCATAGATCATTGTACCGTACTAAAGGCTGCCGTTCGTGGAAATAAAACATAGCGTACAGAAAATAATTTACATATTCGAAGAAATACCAAAAATTTGTAATTTTTTTTAATAATTTGGGGCAGTGGTGGCATTAGCAGACTCCATTTTGGACTTCTGATTGACGAAATATGCTAATAACTTTAAAACTCATAAATACACGCAATACATTTGTCTGTGAAAATACTTATACATCCTCACGAACTAAGAATTTTAACGTATTTTGCTGGGGGGCAACTTTCCAGTCAGGGGTTTACCCCGGAATTATCAAATTGGGGATTACTATGGATTGAATTAATACACGCATACAAAAAAATTGTCACTAGAATACGAAGGCACTATACTTTTGAAATACGAGAATTAGTTGGACTAGAAACAAGAATTAATTGGAGCGGTTTGATTTGTAACTAAAATGAAAACATACTAATTGTTAAATTATGATACTTTGCCGTAACTTTTTACTGGTGTTGGGTAAAAAATATGCAATTTGCTAACTTTTTCTCACTTCTGTCGCCGAAACAATTTTGTGCTACCAGGCAGTACTAGTACTTTAAAGCTTAAAATCTGCTCTCCCGAACACAACGCTTTGTGCGACCGTCTTCTCCAGAAGGAGTGCGAAGGTTGTCTTGAAGGCCGATTGAAGATCGATCATTGTGGTATGCTAATGTTCTTCCTCTGCCAAAACGAAGTGACGTCATTATGGTTGAAGTCATCCACAGCCGCGGTTTTACAGCAGTTGGTGGAAGTATAAGCGACGAATGTGTCTGTGGTTAAAAAATTCAATTTTTCTGAAAAAAAAAAGTTTTAAAGGAGCTACCAAAAGTTGCAAAAAGTTTTCGAAAGATGTTTTACGAAAAAAAAATTGAACATGAAACCGAAATTATTAAGGGTAGAACAGCGCTTTGAATCAGAAAATAGGATACACTGTCTTAACCTGATTTAGGAGCTTAAAATAATTGTTTATTGACAGCCAGTGCTGTAGCAATTTTAAATTTCCCGTGTCATTCGAGCCACAAACCCAATATCATTATTTCTCCATTGTCACAGATGTTTCTTCGATGTCGCAGAGGTGCGTTAGGAAAGACAACACGTTCTTGCAATTTCCCTGCAAATACTCTACCTCTAGTTTCTCACTAAACACACAATATCACTATTGTAGTTTGAACGTCATTGATATAATGTAGTAAGCACCTTACTTTGTGACACAATTTATACTCCCAAACAAAAATAAAATTGTCTAACTATGTCGCTTTTGATTGAAAGATATGCACAATCGCAATATTCATCCCCGGCATACTAAACCGTTAAAAACCACTCATAGGAAATAACCCCATAAGAAAGCATTGCGTAGCGAAGGACAGCGACACCTATTTTTTAAATGCGTGGGAGACACCCACGCTTGGATAATGTCGAAGACATAAAAGAGCATCTGGAGGACCCCATCTGGTGAAAACCACTAGCAAACATAAGAGTTAGCGAGAGCTACAAAAATTATTGTAATAATTCGTCGGCCACACACACCACGTTTTAAAACCCTGACTTGTTTCGGAAACTGGTACTTCCATCCTCAGCTACTGCCGACTGCTGATCAAACGGTTATCTGTTGGTGGGCGAGTGGAATTTTGACATCAAATTATTTTCAAACAAAACTTCGAAATTTAACAATCTGTTCTCGAACATCTGAATGAATAGTCGTTCCTAAACCAACAGTTGAAAATGCCCACCAACGTTCTTCACCAACGTTTTTTGTCCCAAAAATGTGACACTTCTGCTGACTTATCGATTTGTCCAAGTTTGATGGGACAAAAATGTTCCTTTTTTTTCAATTTATTTTTGTTTGTTCAATTTAATCTCTATCACAATCAATTAATTTTGAAAATTCGTGAAATGTTAACAGGAGGTACTTTATCCTTACAATTTGCTTTAATTACTACGTAGTTGGAGCGAGGATAGACTGAATATTGTCTAAAGACCATCAATGTCACTTTGCCAGAAGACCAGCATGGGATTGGGTCTGACAAAATGTTGCCCAACAAAGAAAAATAATGGGTCATATTTATTTATTTGTAACGTGATATTTTGACTCAACGACAAATTTTTATTACTTTAAACTGAAAAAATAAAATAGTACTTTTCTTTATTTTTAAAAAGTATTTATAATATTTAGTATTATACACGGAGAATAAAATTTAGTGTGATATTATACACAATCAATTATTAATATCTGTTCTTTGTTCACTAACAGTCACTCATTATCAATGTCAATATCAATTTGAACATCTTGAATTGGATGGACGATGACGACGTTTCAAGGTCCAGATACAACCTCCTCTTCAGGTCTGTTTCTAGTCCATTATGGAAGTAAAAGGTTTTCATGCATAATGGACTAGAAATGAGCAACATCGTCCATCCAATTCAAGATAAGATATAATATGTACAAATTGATATAGACATTGATAATGAGTGACTGTTCGTGAACAAAGAACAAATATTTATAATTGATTGTCTATAATATCACACTAAATTTTATTCTCCTTGTATAATGTATTAAGACAATCAGAGAAAGGAAGTGTGTGTTTAATTTAGTATTATAATAAAATGTTTCATATTGTAATACATGACAGGGTAATTTTGAACATAATTATTCATTTCCTCACACAGGACATGCCACATCAAATATTAATTCTGAGAGCACAAATTTATAACACAAAGCATGCCCGTCAAATGTAAATTATTTTGATGCACAATGTATTACATGAGGGTAGCCACTAGCACTGTTACAGATGATTTTTGTAGACATTTTCATAATACCGTTGACACTTCATTTTGAAGGACCCACAGATACTACATTTATTTAACACTAGGAGATAATATTGGGAGGAAGGTGAACAACACAGAGCATTGTTTTAATTCTTTTCCTTCAATATCTTAAAATACAATACAACCATCAGACAAAATAAAGTCCACTTACTTTGTAATGTATGTAATGTTCACCACAGAAAAAAATTAAGTTCAAACTTCATAGGGGTCAGGTCCCCTTCGCCCCCTCCATATCTGATCACCACTTGCCCCAGGGAAAGAAATTTGCCCCCTCCCAAAGAAAACACTCAAAAAACAAAAATAATGTAAACAATTAAATAGAAATAAAAGCAATTCAAATTGTCTGAGAGTGAATCACACAAATAGTGATTATCAATCTACGAACATTGTCTCATTGTTGAACACCTTTGTTTACACACATTGATGACAATGTGACTGACACCTGTCCTCAGCGTCTTTTCAGTTGTCGTAGGGGTAGTTGGGGTGTCGTGGGGAGAAATTTTGCATTGTAAATAAAACACTAACAACCTTACACACACTGGAATACCTTAATCACAGCTCAATTATGTTATTTATTCTCTATTTTTGAAGTGTGTTAGCTTTGTCAACTGTTAATTGTTTACTAATAATTGAATTATTGTAAGACAGATGTTATAAGTGAAGAAAAGTGTGTGAGTGTTCTAGAATAATGTCGAAAAGAAAACAATAAAGCTTATTGTCATTTGTATGCAAAAGACCCTTAAAATCTCAAACAGGAATAATGACAAAAAGTACAAAATTACATGTGCAGAGGGCTTATTTTAAAACGGCAATGGTTCACCTGGATATGATTTGGATGGAAAAGCAATGGAGTCTCAACTTGGTACATCACACAATTCTATGAAAGCAATAACATATTAATAATAATGAAAAATATAAGGTATTTAATAACACATGCAGGTACCATTAGAGAGTAGTTTCTTTTTTAATTTTCTCATTAATTCATTCAATCATCCTTACTCAAAATAAAAAACAAACCAATGATAAGATTTCCAAAAGCTGGTTTCAAAGCCTTGTGGGAAAAATGCCATATTCCTTACATAAATCAATTACAAAATTGATTATTTTATGATATTATTTGGGGACCTTAAAATTACATAATTTTGCACCCAACTTTCTGTACCCACACACATGCCTCATGGTCATCTCAGGCCCCCTCCCCCTCAAAAAATAAAATCCTGGATCCGCCACTGCTTCTCATCGTAAAATTCACAAACTGTCACTTTGGTAAGTAGATTTATTATGTATTTTATAATATCACTTACAGCTTCTGGGTGAAAAAACAATAACAATAATATACAAAATATATTTAATTATAATAAATAAAAGTTAACAATGTTATATTTAGTTTGACATTACCACTCTTGCAAATAGCTACAATATCTCATGTGTTAGAATTGGGATCACAGAATAATTCTTGAAAATGTTTAACATATTCTTCACAATGTTCACCTGAAAGATATAAAAGGGGTACCTACATCACATTGTCAATGCAATAATGGTCTCACTTCACTAGAAACACAACTGGAACTATACAATCCTGACTTACAATACTCAACAGGTAGAAAAATAGGCTCAGGGAAATGAATAATTCAAATACTCACCGTAATACATTTCAAAAAGAAGAAAAAATTGAGTACTAGAGTTCCACTGGTCTTAGTGATACTAATTGGTTTTTAAAACAATAGGTATTCAAATGCAAATATTTAATTATTTTTTAAATTGAGAATTATTTAATCCAACTGTGTAAGAAATATTTTATTAAATTTATTTATCTAAATAAATAACTGTAAAATGAATGAAAACTAATTTTTATAATTTATAATGCACACAGCTTTAAATACTATGAAACATTTATAAATTTTTTAGGTACTATGAAACAGAATGATGTTGCACTTAGATAAAATAAATTATAATGATGAAGCAGATCAATAAACCAATGAAAAATGCACAAGGATTTTGACAATTCAACAACATGAAAAATACTGGGCAGTAAATATGAAATTCAGAGCTTGAAATTCTTATTTTATAACAATAAGAAGTGTATATAACCAAATCACATTAGAGAAGCTAGATTCAAAGAGTCAGTTGTATTTAAGTAAGAAAACCAAAGCATAACCTTAAATAAAAACACAGCATATGAAGATTCAAGATGACAAATCAAATTCAAATCATGCCAAGTAAACAAACAACAAAAATAGTTATGATTTATAAGATACTATTACCAACCTTTAGAAAATGCAAGATCCCCTTTTAGTTTAAGATTTCTTTGCTCAAAGAAGCGATACACAGAATAAAATACAATAGGGTCTTCAGTCACTTTTGCTGCTTCTAAAAATTTGCGAGCAGAAACTTGGTCTATGGCTCCAGTAGATCGAATAAACCTATTTTTTAAACAACATTTGTCATTAAACAAGATATGCTGAGGTAATATAAACTTTTATGAGATGGGTATTCACCTTAGAGCTGGTAAAATCTGTTGTTTAGAGAGTAAAACTTCAATTATTTCTTCATTAGCTGTGGATAATCTTCTTAACATATCAAGTGCTAATTGATGAGCTGCAGGATACAAGTTTTCCAATGAAAGAAGTAAACAAGCCTAGAAAGAATTCAATAGGATCATGAAACTACCAAAGAAGTAATATACAATTCAAAGATAATGAACTTATATGACATAAATAATATTTTCCCTTAAATATCCAAATTACGAAATGTCTTGCATCAAAAATTCAGTTATAAATAATTTAGAATATATGAAAATCTTTGTTATTGCATTGCTATTTTTATTCGCTATGTTTCAGTTTATCTTGCTACCGATAATTGTTGCTACCATGATAGTCGTTGAAGCCGATAATTCTGTCAGCATATCAAAGAAACATAAGCCTGTGAAAGTTTCTCCATAAGAGCTCATAGTTATTGAAGTCAAATAATTTAAAATTTTGGGCATAAAAATTCATTGCCACTGGATGGGGAATGGTTCAAATTATCATTTGGAACATTTTTGGAAGGTACTTTAGCCTAGTTGCTTGGGCTTAAATACCTTGAGAAGAACAAATAATTTAAAATGTAGGCCAGTATGAACTATTACTTCAGTGTAGTGACCTCAAAACAAAAACCTTAAAAATTATTAAGACTAGTTCACTAACAAATCAAACATAAGATTTGGACAAGTTGATAATCATAAGTATTCAACTGTGAAGTCTTTAACTCTTTCTTCTTCTTGTTTATTATTACATGACAAATATGTGCTGTACCTGTTAATTTTTCTGTTGTTTCAATTTGATATGCCTGAATTGTTCCTTTCTCCTAATACTAATGTTTCTTTCACAATGTGAAATGTAGTTTGTTATAATCACTCCTTTTAATTTCATCCCTTTGGAAATTTTCCTTAAATATTCCAAGTTACATTTATTTTTAATAATTTTAAGGACCAAAAAATTAATTTGTTGTTTATTTCAATCACTGAAATTAATTTTCTTCCAGGTTCTTTCATAAGGGTACCTTCCACATGTTCCACATTTACTACTGCAAAACTATCATCTTTACCACATTTTGATTATCTGTGGATATTATTTTGAAGTTATAATTTCAAAATTGTTCATAAGTAAATTTTTCAGATGAGGTAATGATGTATTTCCCATGGCCCGGCCAGATTTTTTGACATAAAATTTCCACTGAATGTCACAAAATAAATAGCCACTTCCTAGTCCTTCTCAGCTTTCCAGCAAACAACACATTTAGAATTTACAGATTTGATTGTTCCCCGACATGAACAATGTTTCCTATCTGTTTTGGATTAAAACAAGCATTTTTACACTTATTCCAATTCAAAAAATTCAAAATCTTCCATGTTAAAAGAAGCAGTTTCTATACCTGCAACTTACATTATTACAAACGCCCACATAAGTTTTAAGACCTCTATATAGCAAATAAATTTTTTCTTTCAAATCTTGAAGTTTGCAAAATACATTTATCCAGCCAACAACAGCTTTTTAAAATAGCATAGATTCAGATATGCGTGGCTGAAAATCTGGATATGGTCCCTTGAAAGCATTCTCCTGACAGAAAAATACATATTGGGTAAAGGGGGTTGTGCGTTTATGAAAAAAATAACTTAATTTAATGTATTATATTTAAGAAAATCGAGCATAAAATTTACTTTCAAAAATTTTACTCCCATTGCTGAAGTAGCAATGGAGAAAAATTTGATTTTGAGGTACATTCATCCATCACAAGATTATCCAAATATCGAAGGTTCAGTCATACTCAGCTGACAAAGGGGATGGGGGAAAGGAAAATTCCACGAAAGCTTGCACCCAGTCAAAAGGTCAGTGAATATGAAAACATCAGTGAATATGAAAACATAATTTAAATTATTATATAATGGACGTTCCTTTTTATATGACTCAGAACTACCATAATTTCTTAGAATCATTTGGTAAATTTCTTACAAGAGGTTTCGAATCCGAAACAACATGGTACTGCAACAATTGATGCAACTGATAATAAGCCTTGTAATGAACAAGGGAATTAATAACAAGTTCATGTAAATAGTGTTGAACGGGAATATGGTAATCTGTCAGAGAACGTATATATTCCAAAAGTATCCAAACAATAAATTTCCCCCATCCTGAAACAGAGAATAGATATTTGTTCTTAAATAATTCAAATATTCCTAAGCAAATAGAAATATCGTATGACACAATACACACCATTATTCTCCTCATCTTTATAGTCAGCAAAATGAGAAAACACATGAGTATACAAGTCTGCTTGGTCAACAACAATACTAGCTTTCGGAGTAATAGGAACTGGAGGTTTTGCGGGTGAAACACTTAGTCCTGTAGAAGTTGGCACTCCCATCTACAAAAATGAAATTGACTAATTCAATATTTTCAATATCTGCTCAAATTTTTCTTAGTTAAACATTCTATATCCTTGAATATATACTTAAATAAACAAAAATTCAAAAGCCATACATTCTGTCAAATAAAATTTATCCTACATAATTCAACAATGATAAGCACTTTTCAACACAAGTTTAATTAAAAAATTAAACTCAAACTTAAAACATCTTCAAATATCTTTACTTTACCTACCTGACTCTGCATTTCAACTTCAAGAAAACTTCGATACACATCATTCAGATGGTCAAATAATTCTGAAATAACAACTAAATATGCTCGGTTTTTCTCTGTTGGTTCTAGTATATCTTGTAAAACCTGAAAAATAATTCACATTTCAATCCAAAAAAGCAATATACAATTTTCCAAAAATACACAATGAAACTCCACTGCTGTGATAACAAATTAAAACTCAAACATCAATTCAAATGCAGCAAAACAATAAATTACCTTAATAATAACAGCCTTTGAATCTTTACGTTGCATTAAAAAATCTACTAGAAAACAACGATCTTGAATAAGATCAACTAAAGGAGAAAGCCGTAGCTCTACATACCTGGAAATTAATACAGTTTTAATATTTTAATATATAAGTAACTAATGTTATTTAGATAATTTTATTTCACATCTTACCAAAGACATCCAAGCTTAGCATCTATCACAATATTAGGTTGGAAAACAACCCAATTAGGAGAATCTACTGCAGTTAAGGAATAAAACATTGATAAATAATTAAATACTGCCATACTTCAGAAACACTCTTCATTCATTTTTTTACACTGATACAAATCTGTGAGTATTAAAGTATATTGCTAACTGTTGAAAACTATTGCAAACAAATTAATTTTTATGTCTGACAGCATATGAATGAACATAAACCCCTTAAGTTCTTACCTAGCTATAATATATAGGTCTTTATTAATGAACTTCTCACATCATTGTGTATCTTATGATGACAAACATATTTTCTAAATATTTTATTAAGGAAATACATAATAATTATTTTGAATAATATAAAGAATTCTTAGAGTTAATTATGTCTGGTTGTATGTTTTTATTTTTTTCTTCTGAATTGTGCTTTAGGAATGTTGAAAAATGATTTCTTTGTTGAATGCAGAATGTAAAATAGTTTATTCTTCTGGACATGGTGATTTACCATTTTCACATATTGTTTCCAGCAGATTAATTGTTACCACAAGGCAATTATTTCTGCACAATCACACATTTTCCAGTACCTCAAAGAAGCCACATTATCACTAGAAATACGATAGAAGGAAAATAAATTTTAATACAGAGGATACAAAGTTCACATTTAAGCTGAGCAGGTTCACTCAGCACCTGATTGGCTGAAGCAAGAGGCAATCTTAAACTAAATGGTTTGATTGGTTGAGCTGGAGCAACAGGTTGGTGGTATGTTACAAATCCATCAGATTCACCAGGCAAATTAATATCAAAAAGCATTGATGTCTGCAACACAAAGAGAAGCATATCATAAATTAAAAGTAAATATATCCTATGTAACATGAGACATTAGATAGTTTCAAGTCATTTTTGGATACATTATTCTTTATTATAATATATGATGCTTTAAGAGTTGTTTACTCCCACTCATTGTTGCCTATATTTTCCCAGCAATTAGTTGTAGATATCAAGGGCAGAGCCCAAGCATTCAATTACATAATTAGTCAATTTTAAACACACCAAGATTGAGCGAAGTATTAACATTGTTAATAATACAAATACAGAAATTACAAGCAGAAGAAATAAGACAATTATTAGTGCAAAAACTCATTCTCACAATTGCACTAACATTAGATCAATGTACATGGTGCTTTGATAGATCAGTCAGGCTTCAATTAATTGAAGAGTGTAATTTTAGATTATTTCAGAAATGTTGCATATTGGGGAGTCTGAAGACTTCAAGATCCTTTCAATCAAAAATACAAACCAAACAGTTATTAAAATATTAAATCCCATAAACATAAGTTGAACCTGTAAAATGATACTAATAACCTTCTGAACATAGACAATAAATTGTTTTCCAACAAATAAATGAAATTGTTTTAATTGTTTATATAATATTGGAATTTTGTGTAACCAACACTTATTAGATTGTTCTCATTTGTGTAGCTTTTATTCTGTCTCTTCTACCATGTAAACTCTTTTTGGGGTACCTCATGTTTTATTCCTTAACCAGGAACTGACAATACCTTCACCTCACCTTGCCATGGCAGTTAGGACTCACCATTTACTAATATACATTAGTATAACATTTTAGTCACCTGATGATGTCTGTTGCACATAGATGAAATGTCATTTTAAAGGTTCTTTTTTTCACTAATTTTATAAAGTTTTCAAGTTTATATATATGTCAAGAATTTGGTTTTTGTACGAGGCAGTAATGTGTGATAAATAAATTTATTCCTTAAAGAAGGTCATTCTACATTTTAACCATTATCTAGTAGCAGATATTCAACAAACTATGTCAAAAGAAACAAAATGGTTTTAGTTTCAGTATATTTCATATTTGTGTTAGGATAACATAGACCAGATGAAAGTGGTGGCACCACTTGAATACTTATTAATGTCAATTACATTAAATGATATTAATCACATTTGATAACACATTAGAAGAGATGAGGGAATGCGAGAATTCTCAAAATTAAGTCCTTCAAATATATGATTCATTTTTTGAAGGGAAAGTTTGAAACTAATTTCTTCTGTACCCAAACAAACTACCAGACAAATCAAACATTCAACTGTTTAAGATATTTCATTTGAAAGTGTACAAATGTTGGATACATCTGTTGTTGACCCAATAAACAGACCAATTTTTATAATTAATTTTTATAACTCTAGAAGAAACATGTCATTGAGTTAGTCTAAACCATTTTCCATTTTTATTCAACACTTATTACATAATCTTCAAGGAATATTGAAATAAAAGACGCTACATATTATATAAGAACTCACCATTTTATTTTTTCAACGATAAAAAATTAATTTTTAGTATAAAATAAATTTAAAAGAAATATTTGCTACTTACAATGCAAAAAAAAAAAATGGAGCTGGAATAAATGAAAGTTTTAGGCACATAAAAAGAAAACAATGAAATGAAAATCAATTTTCAGTCAATGATAAAAACGTTTAAAATTTTACCTTAGATGCTTGGTGATGTACAATAATGAGATTATCCACTACATTTATAGCGAATCGACCACTCATATCCAATCGTAAAATGTGACTCTTCTTGACTGTAGTCATCCTAGTAAAAAATTCTTAATAAGCTCAACTTATTTAGGAAAATTAAACAGTTCTACAGAATCAAAAATGTAAATTAAAAAGTGGAAAGAATCATACTTCAGTACTGTATACACAACAACTTCGGCACCAGTATTACCAACTCCTCTAGGTTGATGCCTTAATACTATGATACATGGTTGACCATACAAAACAGCAAGTGTAACATCCCTTTCCAATAAACACAGTTTAGCTGGTTTTGGAACAACAGGTAAGTCAACTAAAATATTCAGAAGAAAAATTATATTAAAAACATTAACCACAGTCTGTACCTTCAAACTCACATCCAAGAGAACTGAACTAAAGTGTACATACTCTCCAATTTGTTAAGTTTATTGTAAGTTCCTTGTCGAAAAAATAAAGGTTGCATTTGATTACCAAGAGTGCTTGTAGACAGCAACATCAAATTACTTTGTGGACAAAATACAAACCAATTTACACTCAAACTGTACGATTTTAATGCTTTCAGGGAATGCTTCTCAGGTTGAACCTAAAATACAAAGTTATTTCCTTTAACACACCTCATAATCTACATAGGACAGAACAGATAGAAAAAGAAATATTCTGAAGTTTAATTGTAAAAGTAAAGATTTTTATTGCACATTCTTAAAATAAAAATTTAACTGTTCTATATAAAATAAAGAATTGAGGAAAGTAAATGTTTCTACTAATTCTAAGGTGCATTGCATAATGTAAGTTGACGTTTATAAATCAAATGCATATTTAAATAAGTGCATAGTGAAATGAATATCAAGGGATTTAACAAACAGTAATATACTTAATGGCCACATAGTAAATAGGGTAAATATACATAAAATACACATTAATTTTATATCAAAACACTATGCTCTAGAACATTTATTTATTTATTCCATGCATTCATGTAGCACTATTCACTTGTACAACACAGTCCATACTCACCTGGTATAATTCAATACCATGATCTGTGACAAAAACAATTTCATTGGAGTGAGTCCACACAAATCCCAGTATTATAGTATTTTTTCCTTTACAACTTTGTGAGTATTCATACGATTCCATTTCCCCAATAAAATTCACAAATTCCTGAGTAAGAGATATATCATTGAATATTAAATTGAATACAAAAGAGTACTGTGTTGACAATTATTCTACCATCTCCATACCACTGATGTCTTAGTCCTTTGAAGGGCAAGAACCTGTTGATCGGGTGAAAATTTGATGGATATAACAGGACCTTTATCTTCCATTCTAAAACTTTTGGTAGTTTGTTCTGTTGGACCTTGAACAATTACTCCCGTAACTCCTCCAGATCGAACGGCAAAAACCTAGCATTAACATATATACATTAAATTAATGTTTCTCTATTTTAAGTACAGCCTAAATTTGCAAGGGTGAAGATGTTTACTTGTTTGTTGGAATCGTCGAAAAACACATTAACTACTTTACTGACGGATTCAAAGCGAATGGGGTTAGAAGAGAGTTCCAAATAATAACTCTCACAGTTTCCATCCGCCATGGCGAGATTGACCTAATAAATACTTAACGTCGCAATGAGAATAAATGCATTATCAAGTTTGGCTCTAAAATGTAATACACAAAATATCCGTAAAAAATAATAACACGATTTTTGTAGCATCAAGCCATTGCCAATGCTAGTATTCAGATATGACAACTCGTGCAACTGAACCTAGTGAAACAAAGCTGACAACTCGTAGAAACAAAAGCAATTGAATGTGTTATTTTTGAATCCATAATAAAGACTAGTTGTATTTAGGATGAAAACGAAAATATCGATTGTTATATCATCTTATTTTGTTTCTTATCAACAACATACTGTCAAAAAAATTAAAAGTCAGATCGATTTCCGTCGGCATCGCAGTTTGAGGTTTCGTATTATCAAAACAAATTCGAAGTAAAACAGCACCAACCTCTCGCGCCTATGCACGTGTGCCCTGTGCACCTGTGTCGCACCGGAGTGACGCAAATTTAGTATTATTCAAATTCAGCAGAATGTTAGGTGAATAACAGGTGCTGGCAATTTTCTATTTAATTCTTTACAGTAACCACTTTTTTACAGTAACTTATCTGGAAATTAAAGTATCTATCTTATGAATATTCAGAGTTTTCTCCTTCAAATATCATAATTTAATCGGAATCTTATTTTATTGCACCCATTTCATATATTTCCACAAATAAATTTCGTACATTTCCGTGTATTACCGTGCAATGACCACTACAAAAGAACGCTTTGTTAGTTTTTGTCTATCAAGGTCTTTTTGTTTATATTCTGTGGGTTGGACATCAGCAGAGACTTCAGCAGTAAAACTGTACTCACAGCAACTCACAGAACATTGTACTGCACAGAAATTCAGTGCTAAATAGTACACTCTCCGCTTACTAGTTTCTGTGGCTCAACGTTGTTTCGCTCAAAAAGCGGGATAACCTAGAGCAAACATACTGTGACCGCGGTCTTGACTGATTTTGCTTAGGCCAGGTGCTGGCTTAGGCAACCTAATATCATAACATTTCCAACAATATTATATTCATTTTATATTGTTTACATTATTACTTATATTATTTCTATTCATTCATTAATTCTATAAAGACGGTTGAAATATGTTGAATATTTTCTTTATTTTAAAATATATTTCAATGAGAAATATCAATAATACACAATGAAAAAACAGATGAATGTAGAGGGAAAAAAGTATTACGTCATTTTAATTAACGGTAGCCTTGACGTGAAAGGCAACCCATCCGCGATTTGTTTGTTTACTTATTATGTTTAACAAGAAAAAAAAATTTCGGTTAAGGTTGGAGCGTCATTTTATGCGTTATGATAATTAACCGTAGTATTTTTGTTCGTTTCGTATTTAAAATTACAATCCATCCTCTAAGTAAAACTAAAACGTATCGTACAATGATCAGTAACACATGACAAAAGTGGAATTAAAATACCCTATTGGTAATCCTCAGGTCATAAATTAAACCTCCTTTTCTAAAGGCAATTTTGAATGATGTCCAACAAGTCGATGGTTGTATTACTTGCAGTTGAACACGTCGCTTCTTTGCGTTAATGCGCGTTTTCCAAGTTAGTTCCAAGTGACGGAATCCTGTGTACCGCAAAGTACCCACAACGTATCTCACAACGTTTTTTTATAAATTCAGTCATAATAATAAATTTTATAATAATATTTTTTAATGTCAAAAACAGAACAAACTGCGTATGACCACGTGNAAACTAATTTACTCTCCGGAAGCAAGCAAGGGACCATCCCATCAATTCCGATCAAGGGCCTTAAGGCAGAGGCGGATTCAAATTTTTTTTGCATAAGTTCCTAGATAAGATAAAAAGTTAACTGCGAGTTGTAATACATATATAATGTAAATGTTTGTAATTTGACGCAAAAAATTAATTACATGTACAAGTTATTATCGAACTATAGATTATTCTGAGTATAGTGTTTAAAAATCATAAGAGTTGAAAAAAACCCACTAAATTCACGATTTATTGTTACAATAAACATGCCCCTAGACAAATCCTAGAGAACCTGTATAATAAATCCGCCTCTACCAGAAGGAAAAACGGAGAAAAACCCGGGCCAGGATGGGGCTACAGAATTTATGTACACAAACGTGCCAATGTTGAGTACACATAAAACTAAATTAATATGAGCCATAAGACAACACAATCATGCAAGAAAATAGTTTTTGAAATTGTTATAAGTTGTTTAAAAAGTACTACAGCAATGGCGTGATAAAGCACAAGACGAATTTAACTTTTGTTAAAATCAATAAATTCTTTTACAGTGTAGAAGCACTGGTGCAGGAGGTAGTTTTTAACCGCGGATTTGAAGATATTCAATTTCATAATATCTTTTATATTCTTGGGCAGGGAATTATATAGAACGATTCCCGAATGGTATGGTCCCTTTTGGCAAAGAGTGGTTGACACTCTAGGGCGATGAATATTACTACTATTGCGTGTATAGTGTTCGTGAACGAGACTGTTTCGTATAAAGCAAGGGTGGCACTTCAGTAATTCGGTCTTAACAAACACGACCGTTTCATAAATATAAATGCAGGGAAGTGTTAAGATATTTAATTCCTTGAATAAAGGTTTACAAGAGTTTCGGGGGTGAGATTTACAAATTATCCGAACTATCCTCTTCTGAATTCTGAAAGTTTGAATACTCTGACCAGAATTACCCCAGAAGGTAATGCCGTAACGTAAATGTGAGTAAACGTTTGCAAAATAAACGCAACGGGAAATACGTGGTCTACCTGCGTTAACTAAGATTCGGAATGCGTAACACAATTTGCTTAATTGGGAATTAAGATTGTCAATGTGACAATTCCATTTGAGGTTGTCTTGAATATGGAGACCTAAGAATTTTGTATTTGTAACAGTTTTTAATTGTGTTCCGTTTAAAGAAAGAGAAACCTGGGGTAAAGATTTTGTGATACTATTGTGAAATGACATAGACACTGTTTTGTCAGTGTTTACAATGAGACGATTTGCATGGAACCAAGTCGAAAGGTTAGACAAAACTTTTTGAGCATTGGCGTGTTTACATAGTAAATTAGTGTCATCAGCATAAAGACCCATTTTGCAATCTGATGTGGATGATGACATGTCGTCCACATACAATAAAAAGAGTATAGGGCAGAGAATTGAACCTTGGGGTACTCTGCAAGTAAGTGGCTTTGTTTCTGAAAGACAACGCTCAAGTATTTTATTTTTAGTATAGGATATTTCTACTTGTTGATATCTATCTTTTAAATAAGAAGTTAGCCATTGATGTGGAAGTCCACGAATGCCTAAAGAATGCAATTTGGTAAGGAGAATTCCGTGATCGATGACATCGAATGCTTTGGATAAGTCAAGAAAAACACCCTGAGGATTTTCTCCACGGTCTAGAGATGTGGTAACATCGTTTAAGTAGGAAAATATGGCGCTTATAGTGGAAAAGGATTTCCTAAAACCGTGTTGATCGTCAGAGAGAATGTTATATTTTGATAAAAAATCTAGAAGACGCTTATAGAACAATTTTTCTAGGATTTTTGAGAAAGTGGGTAGTAGAGATATTGGTCGGTAATTTCCAATATTAAGTTTGTTTCCTTTCTTGTGTAAAGGTTTCACTTTAGCTCTCTTAAATATGTTGGGAAACACTCCTTCCGATAAAGAACTATTAAAAATATTTACGAGTGGATTTAATATAGCGTGGGACGAAAAGTTAACAATAAATNCCTGTTGAAAATTTGTTTTTTAATGAGCTGATGATTCCCATGACTTCACTGGCGTTAGTTTCGGAAGTGAACATAGAATTGGGTATGTGGGTGGATATAATTGGAGGACATTGATTTGGATATACTGTGTTCGTTATTTCACCAACTTCTGAGAAGAAAGAATGAAACAAACTTGCTATGTTCTGAGGATTTGATACGATTTGGTCATCGTTTAGTAAAGAAACATTTTCTTCGCGATTTTCAGAAGTTGACATGTAATTGTTAACAATATTCCACATGGCTTTCATCCGGTTGTTCGATTTTAGTA
>NNCF01127123.1:186136-200019 GCA_002313205.1 Laupala kohalensis | reverse complement strand
TCTCTTGTAAATTTGTAAAGGATTTTAAGAGGTTTTAGTTTATTATTAATTTTCAATACTTGAGCAAGGTGATCACTGTATCCGGCGATGAACACTTCAGAGAGATACGAGATTCCATTGTTGACTACAATTTGATCTAGCAATGTTTGAGATGAGCCGGAGAGGCGAGTGGGGTCGTTTATCGTAGTAATAAGGTTGAAGGAGTCGATAAGATTCTTGAATCGATTAACTGGTGAATGTGCAGAGTCGGATGTACTCAAGAAATCGATATTGAAATCACCACATATAACGATAGATTTAGTAGATTTATGTGCGATATGTTCTAAAACATTTTCGAAGTTCCGAAAAAATATGTCAAGATCTGATTGAGGAGGTCTATAAATACACAAAACAACAATACCGGTGTCGGTCAGTTCAACTGCAGAAATTTCGAACACACTATCTACGCAGAAGTTCTCGTAGCCTGTCAGTGGAGAAGATAAAATATCATTACGAACGTAGATACACGTACCTCCGTGGGGATTTTTGCCTTTAAAATTTTGCCGACAGTAAGAACTTGCTAAATAATAATTAGAAATAGCAGTATCGTTGATGTTGTTAGTTGAAAGCCAATGCTCTGTGAGGCATAGCAAATCGAATCGACTTTCGTGTACTAGAATTTCAATGTCTGTAAATTTGTTTGAAAGGGATTGGACATTATGATGAAATATAATTATTTTATTTTCGCAAAGAGTTTGTGACTTCGCAAAGAGGAATTTGAAATTGGTACAGCTTCTAGTTCCGGATCAAGCCCGCACACTGCATCAGAACGCGATTGTCACCTTCGAGTAACACATCGTACTCCTGAGCGCAAGTTGTAACTGTGTATGGGGGCGGCTGGGGCAATAGATGAGGACGTGTGAGATGAGGAAGCAGTAGGTGAAAGAACGGGGAAAGGAGAAGAAATGGGTGTCGAGATAGGAAGAGGAGATGGTGATGAGGTAGGAGCAGAAGGAGGAGATGAGGTAGGAGGAGGAGGAAATGAGGTAGGTGCAGGAGGAGATGAGGTAGGTGCAGGAGGAGGTGTAGGAGTGGGTAATGGGGCAGGTGGATGATGTGAGGTCAGATGTGAAGCTAGGAGAGAACCGAAGTGCTGTTTCCCAGACGGTGTCAGGTGTAAACCGTGCTGGGTAAAGTCCTTGGCAGTCAGGTGTGGTTGCAAATCAAAAAATGTGATTTTTGTGTCTGCCAGGTGATGTTTCAGGGAGATGTTTGCCAGGTTAATTTCGTGGTTTATTTGTGGAACGTTGAAGCGTGGAGGCAGGCTAGAGAGCACTATGTTCGTGTGCAAAGAGTCCAATTTTTAGTTTTTGTAGATGTTCAGACGCGTTGAAATGACCACCCAAGTTAATATCGTTCTGCCCACCTATGATGATTACTGTGTCCCGCTCAGTGAGTTTTTTAGTGTAAGTGCCCAGTTCTAGAATAACTTCAGCCAAACGAGCGTTTGGCTTAAAGAAACCGGAGACTGAGAATATATATGCATGTATATTTGTATTTTGTATACGAAATTACAATACATTTCAATAAATGCAAAAAGTAACCCAGTTTAAAAGATTGATTCATTTGAGTAATACAATACACTAATAAAACAAATAATACTGTAAAATTTATAATTCAACAATAAATTTAAATGTTTCAAAAGGTACAATAATAAATTAAATCATTTTATAAATTAAAACCCCAAATTTCATAATAATAATAATAATACATTTACTGTCAAAAAATATAAAATATTATTTATTCTTTTAAAATGATTCCTAATGAAAGGAAAAAATATTCAAATAGAAAACCAGAAACATAAGAAAACACTATGTTATTAAAGCACAGATTATTGGACAACAATTGGAAATATAGCAATTTAATGAGAAGTATTAGATTTACTACGGCCAGGAAAATTATTTAAATTACATAACCTTAACAGAATATACATTTATTTATTTTGTTGTAGATTATTAAAAAGAGCGTTTTACTGACTACCAAACATGGGTACGAAACCTGATCTATGAATATTCGTCTTGGGCTCAAGAGACGAGACTAGGAGAAGTTTGAAAGATAAGAGTGAATATTTGGAATTATAGGAACGAACGAGAGGGCAGGATAATTGTGAGCGCTCGCAAAAGCAATAAAATCAGGCAAATATATTAGGGGTAACGACATGTAATGGAAACTTATGAAGAAGGGAAGAAAGTTAAAGGGAACGTACATTGAGGATGAATAGTAGGTGAATACGTTGAGAAGGGA
Organism: Laupala kohalensis; assembly: GCA_002313205.1. Taxonomy (NCBI): domain Eukaryota; kingdom Metazoa; phylum Arthropoda; class Insecta; order Orthoptera; family Trigonidiidae; genus Laupala; species Laupala kohalensis. The sequence goes on along the minus strand of NNCF01127123.1, from coordinate 197,736 downwards.
AGAATTAAAGAAAACGAGAAATGAAAAGACATTGATTTTGAAAACAGCTTGGAGACAGAGAAGTTGATCAGTGAAAGCAAAGCGGCACAAGAAAGAAGAAAAGATTGATGGACAGGAGAAAGCTATATCTAGCAATTTAATTCTGTTTATTAGGATGAGCGCAGCAGTTCTTTAACGATCTCCAGTGGCGCAACATCAGAGGGCGTATTGCCAATGTCATCTTTTGCAGTGACATCCGCCCCAGAATGCAAAAGCAACTCCACGCATTCGAAATTACCGAGCCAGGCAGCCTTATGCAGAGCCGTCCATTGCTTCTTGTCTTTAGCGTGTACATTGGCACCTTGTTGAAGAAGCACGGATACAACTGGGGTATGACCGTGGATGGCCGCGAAGTGAAGCGGTGGCCAGCCGTCTGCATCCAAAATGTTCACATCTGCATTTCGACCCACCAGCAGCATTGCTGTTCCCAGATGCCCTGCTTCAACGGCGCAATGTAGAGCACATAAACCATTCTGGTCAGCAGCGTTGATATTTACTCCTTCTGATAATAGGCGGTGAACCTCATCAGTCCTTCCTTGTCTGGCAAATTCGCGCAATGCTGTCTCTTTCTGTTCTGGCGAACCTGAGTCTTCGTTCCAAACTGTAGGAGAAAATAAAGGATGAGTTTTAGCAGGAGTGGTAGTTTTGGCCGGGAGCAAGCTACGTTCCAGAAGTTTTTTGATGGGACGAGAACGAGCGTAGTTTATCGGCGTCTTCCCCGATTTATCCTTGGCTGCTGCATCTGCACGTGCTGCCAACAAAAGACGCACGCATTCCGCACTGCCCTCACGAGAAGCGATGTGCAAAGGAGTCTGTTTCTCCTGTGACAACGCTGAGGGACTCGCTCCGGCACCCAGAAGAAGACGAACACATTCCGAGCGTCCATTCAACGCAGCTAGATGCAGTGGCGTATTCCCTTGCTTGTCTCTGATGTGGATTGGAGCTCGATGCCGCAAGAGTTCCTGTAGCACTGGAGCTTGGCCGTTGAAACATGCTAAATGAACGGGAGTCACCCCATATTTATCCACGCAACATTTTTCTGCGCCGTGGTCAAGGAGTACAGTTACTACTTCCGGGTAACCGCGAATTGCAGCAAGATGAAGAGCTGAAAAATCGTGTTTGATTGTGGCATTGACATTTGCTCCCGCAAGCAAAAGACGTCGCAAATCGTTAGTTCTTCCTTCTTCAGCAGCTTTGAGGAGTTCAGAATCTTTTTCATTAGACAAAGGTACTTTAGAGGGGGCTGCGTTTGGTTTTTCGGAGATGGAGTTTGAATATGGTTGACCGGGGACTGGAGTTGGAATTGGTTTGTCGGGGATACGGGTTGGATTTAGTTTGTCTGAGTTGGGGTATGGATTGTCGGGGACACAAGTTGGAATTGGTTTGTCACGGGTACGGGTTGGATTAACTTTGTCTGAAATACTGGTTGGAGTTTGTTTGCCGGAAATAAGTATTGGATTTGCCTTGTCAGGGATGATGGTTGGGTTTGGCTTCTCAGGGATAGGGGTTGAGAGTTCAGATGTGGTGCCTGAAGGGTGTGTTTGTGGAGTGACGTTAGATGAAGGAGATGGAGTGTTGATGTGTGAAAGCAATTCCTCAACCCGAGGAAAATTCACAGATACTGCTTTCGTCACCGCATTTTCCAATGATGTCAAGCGTTTCTCTATGGAATTCATTTGTTTCGTGTTTTTCTTCGAGAGGTCGTTTATTGATTGTTTTCTACTCTTACTTTCTTCATCTAGCTCTTTCTTTAAGCTCAGTGTTTCCTCTCTCTCTCTTGCTTTATAATCCAGAGCCGTTTCCTCGATCGTTCCGCTTTTCGCCTCCAAGATATCTAACATTTTCCACACATTTGTCTTTTCCTCGCTTAGTTTTAAATTCAATTCTTTCATATCAGTTTCATGCCTCCGTTTTTCATCTCTCAGTGACGTTTCTAATCTCCTATTTAAACTTTCCGCTAATTCTACTCTTCTCCATACCTCTTCTTTTTCCTCATCTACCTTCTGCTTCATTTTACACAATTCTTTCTCGTAACTCCGCTTCACTTCATCTTTCTCCGTCTCCATTCTCCGATAGCTTGTTTCTATCAATTCCATTCTCCTCCACAACTCCTCTTTTTTCTCCTCCATCTTCCTTGCTATCTCATTTAACTCTGCTTCATGTCTTTGCCTCTCTTCTTCTTTCTCGATTTGTAACCGTCGATTCCTCGCTCCCAACAAATCGATTCTCCTCCACAACTCCCCTTTAATCTCGTCCACATATTTTGTAGCTTCCTTCACTTCCTCTCCGTGTCTTCGGATTTTTTCCTCCTTTTCTTCGTCTGTTAATCGGATCCTTTCCTCCAATCTCTCAATCCTATTCCGTAATTCTTCCCTCTCTCCTGTCATCGTATTCCAAAGTTTTGTAGATTGAGAATCTCCTTCATTCATTTCCTCAGAAAAAGATGTTTTTTGTGCTTTCGTAATTTAGTTTACAGGATTACCTCTTGAGTTTACTCCTGTAAAAATAAAAACATATATATTGGTTTGTTTGTATTATAATATCTATATAAAATGCCAACATAAGGATCGCCTTGCTCACAATTTTTCACACACGACTCACTCTAATAGATCTGATTACTAACAGAAGACTCGCAGTAATATTTAACCCTTTTCCTTTTTGCCTTTCTTAACAATTTTGCAGTCCCTCTTACTTGAGTTTTAGACGCAATGTTTGTTTATTTCTTTTTCTATATATCTTAACCATTTGATAAGTGTTTATCACACACTGAAATTTTCGGAAAGGTCTTTATATACGCAAGGTAAGCCAGCAGGATAGTGTCAATTTTTACCCGACTCTCACGAACGCAAATTTATGCAGTTTTCTTGAAAGCACAAACTAGGTAATAGTTTATTAAGTTTAGGCGTCGCGAATATTAAGGGATAGATAGAGAAACTTTATCTATGGAGATATCTATTTATCAGACTACATGAAATGTTGAGAAGTATACAGGAAGAGACCAATTCTGTTCCCATGCGGCGCTGAGTGAGTTCAGCTAATTATGAAGGAGAGTCGTTTAAGAGGTCTTGCGTGGAGTCCCACAAAAGCTAAGGACTCCACAAAGACGTGCTATCGTGAACACTATTTCAAACAAATGCAATCGTGACAAAGAAAAAATCATTCAACATTTATTTCAAATTCCTTTTTCCAAAACGATTGTTATATAATAAATAAATTTTATAGTAAAAAAAGTAGTTGCCAACTGCGTATGACCACGTGGGAATAGTCAAGAATACTCTCCAGAAATAATCAAGAGACCATCCCATCAATTTCGATAAAGGACCCAAGGGGGATAGCAGATTAAATATTTAATAAAAAGTAGTTATCCATTTATTATTTCAAAATATATTGTAGATGAACTGTGCAGCAAAATTTACTTGATTAATAATAACAAAAGTATTTATAACATTCTCGCCCAAGGAAAATCCACAACTATTTGAATAAAAACCATAGGAAGTACCGGGTCACCTATCATCCTTTTAGTGTACTTTCATTAGTCAGGTCTCATCCTGACCCTCTTTATCTCGTATGAAAAACAAGTAATTTCAGTCGTGGGATACCACAAGAACTCTCTAGTTCATCTATCAACTTGTAAAAATTCAGTGATCTTGTAATTTAAAAAATGTCCATCTGTAGCAAGACATTATTATTAATCCCTCTTAAAGAGGTACTCTTCGTTTCCAAATCAAGAAAATCCCAAAAATAGTCTCTCATGAATTTTAATTGGATGTCAGGATGATGAAGAGGTGGGAGAAAGAAAGGACAACTTCATGTAAATTTGATTTCACTAATAACATCATTTACTTCGACATGTACAGAATTAAGAAGGCTGTCCCAGTTGAAACCCAAACCTAGTTAAGAACAATTTGGTAAATTTACTTGACCATTTTTTGTGAATAGCAGAACTGAATACTTCGCGAACACTTTAGTATAATTATAAAGAATGAATATGATGATCAAGACTTGTTGCTTGGACGAGGATGAACAGGATAAAATGTAGGGGCGACGTGAACTAGCAAAAAAATAGGATGAACTATTCCAATGAAAGAAAATCTGATCTCCATCGACCAAGGGTAAAACTGTATTCACCGATCTTTCGAAAACTTCCTTGGGTGAGTTGCAGAGGCGTAGCGAGTATATTTAATTAAAGGGAGCGAAAACACAAAAAGACAGCGCTGGATATCCAGAAAATCCAGGATATCATTGAAAAAAACTTCATTTTCAATCTTGTCATAAAACACCTTTTAACATAACTACAATTTCATTCGTCTCGGTTTCATTTTAGAGAAGTAATAAATTATGTTAGCTGTACACAAAGCCAAAGAAATTTCAAATCTTGGAATAACGCAGAAAAAAGGTGCATTATATTGATAGTCAGGAGTCCACTTATTGGTCACAGTATTAAATCATAAAATCGCATCTATATTATTAAAATTGGATTAAAATTATTTTGTGTGAAAGAACAATTTTTAACAAGCTAAAATTTAGTGCAATATTGGTGCCAGAAAACATTAATTCACTCTGAAGAACCGCAAAGTAACAGAAAGGTTATGTTCAAATCATTCGCAATGTGGATGTTAGAAAACCAGACGCAATGAGGACGTACTTACCAAACACATTAGTACTTTTTCATTTTAGAATAATACACATTTTCTTCGAAAATTGTCCAATGTTCTGTGAAATCTTCTTTTTAGTTACGAACTAAATGAGGCTGTCTGAGTGGGGGATCGAGTGGGTAGTTGTGATGCCCAGAATTTCGTGCTAAGAACAGACAGACGATTAATTCAATTACATATACCTATAGATATGATTTTAAAAATAATTTTATCTAAACCAAAACTATATACACTACAATCTGCAAAGGTAAAAAAAATTAAATTAAACTTCTAATTAATTTTCCGCACATCATTAGAGTCATATCCACGATTGGTGGGTCAGCGCATCATTGAAGAAATCACCTCATGTTCGTGATTGTATTGTCCAAAGTCTAAAGCGAATATTAGTCCTAAATGTATAAGATACTATTTTTTATTCGACTCAGTAGGCCAATTTCAACTCCATATTTCTCTGGAAACAAATTTCAGAACACTTCGGCGTTTTGGTTAAAATTAAATTATGTGTAGTCATACCGAAGGAATATACAGAAGAAACCAAAACCACATGACACCTCATAATCATAATCAATTCTCGGGGCAAAGTGAGACTTTTTTTGATAGGAAAATCTTTTGAAAAGAAAAAGTTTTACTAACTTTATCTGTGAGCTTTTATTATGATTTATAAATGACACATCGCAAATTATGACTCGAATATAGGTAATACAATCTAATGATTTGTTCTCTTATTATTTTCTCTTATATTCAAATAGGTAACCATTGATATAATTAACATACAAATGTTAAGAAAGTTCTTTTAATGAAACAGAACTTATAAAAATTTTAATAATTTACAAAACTGATAAAATCGGTGGATTGATAATTTTGATGGAAGGTTTTACGAAAAAAAAGAATAATGTTTGGCGAAATCAGTAAAATCGGGGAAATATGAAACTTAATTCTACTATTAACATCCATTATATTATCAAAATAAATAATTTTAGACTTACAACCTTATGATGGACGAATACTATATATATTTTGAGCTATTGTGAAGTCGAAACGTTGTGTACTTAATAGCTCTACTTAAAGACTAAAATTATTTAATTGTGAAACCAGTTTCAATGATGTCATTTCACTGATGTTTCAGTGATAAAGTTTAAAGGGTCTAGCAAGATAAGATGGTAAAAAGTCCTTTTACACCGATTTTTATAAGACATAACTCATTCGAAATGTCATCAAAAGTAATTCTCCTGACGAAATTTTTGACTTCAAAAAAACAACCCCCACCGTCTCTAGGGCAAAAATTGATTTTTTGTAATTTCTCAATATCTTGGCCCCATTTAAAGAGACTTGCGGTTTAAACTAATAGAAAGAACGCAAATTTCTTCATTCTATTTTAAAATTATAAGATGTTTGGTGAATATATTATATTTTTTACAGCGTTTTTAAATTTTCAATCGCATTCAAAAAAATCTTTTAGGATGGGTGCAAAAGTAATTTTTTCGTCATTTTAAAGTACTATTAATGCACTATTAGACGATATGTATTTTTAAAAATTCCAAGTGGGACAACATACCGAAATTTAAAAAAAGGCGTTTTGTCATTTATTCGATTTTTTGCAAGGTGTAAACTTTTTGGTACACATCTCGGAAGATATTCCACTTCATAAAAAGATTCAAAAGTAAAATGTTTTTTTAAAAGTTATTGTCAAATAAGTATTCGTATATTTTTTCATATAATTAATATTTTAGCTGTACACGAGAGCGTAAGTTCAGTGAATAGCGTCATGCAAATGTAAGATCTGCCGCTCAAACGCAACAATACTAATACGCACTGAAAATCAGGTTGTTCATTTTAGTTGCGTTTTTCTTGAATTTGAGGTGCTGTAACATTTTTACTAGCCCAATTTACAACAATGTGTTCTAATTTTCATAAACCTCTTACAACATACTGCAAGATGTACGATTTTCAGAATTTTATCGTCAGCCCTATCGGATATATTTAAGCCTAAACTCGACAACATTTGAAAAAATTCACTTTTCATAAAGTCATAAAAAATTAAGGATACAAGTAAGAACCTTGATATTTATTTAGGCAATACTATACTAAAATGTATCTACACCCACAAAAAATATAAAACTGAATTTGCTGTTCATTTTTCCACAATAAATTCTAAAAAAGTGAAATTAGCTCGAATTTGATATCCAAGCTTAGATGAATTTTTCTCATACAAGTGAGATAAATAAACAAATTGTTTACTGGACAAAGTTTATGCAAAAACGTGATCTTTGCAGTGGCTTTTGCTTGAGCTTTATAAGATGAAAAGGTCATGATATATCAGCGGTAATGTAAATGCCAACAATAGCGAAAATAGGCGCGCGTGGGTGGACAAAAATGGGCGCCACACGTAAACAGTTTGATATCAGTTAAAATAAACCACTTTTGTTCTCCAGAATAATAAGGAAAGGAACAGGGAAAATACGAATGTTTTTAAAAATGGTCGAGCTACCATCTCTGGACCGTTTAGTATGGATTGACCCGTTAAGAAAGAACTTTACTAGAGAAAATTAAATTAATAGAAAACAGATATTAATAAGATTAATTATTGTATTAAAAGTATTGATTGTATCGTGTAAAAGAACGTATTGGGAATAATGTCGTGTTTTTTCGAAAGATGTAGACGTGACAAGAAATAAATAAATGGAAAAACGAAAACACCAGGAAAAAAATTTTTTTTTTGGAAAACTAAAAACATCTCCGCTATCATAAACATCCAAGACACGGTTGCTTGACTGATTTGAAAATCGTAAACATAAAATTGCTGTAGAGAATAGCCAATTTTCACGTTCAACGATCACAAATGATCTGGTTCATTCACACTTCACACTTCAAACCGTACCTTCAGCTTCGAACCGTTTATGAAAAATACGTTGGTTAGAATCAATACGATCTAATCCCTAGGTTATAATACAACATTACAGAGAATTGCTCGCGTGCAAAGAGTTTCGTGAAGAAAATAATATACGAGATCAAAACGAAACTTTTACCAAAATTCTGGATAAAATAGTTAGGAGTGGGTTGTGCAAAACCTTGCGCTGTCAACTATTCATTCTCAACACTGACTGTGCCAAAAACTTTGTGGCCCTCCCGCGAAATATTCATGCCCCCCTCCAATAAATAAACATGACATTATAAAACTATTCCTTTCGATGTATTCATTATATATTAAAATTTATTTCTGTACAAAATAGTTATAACAATACAAGGCCTATTATGGCAATAGTAATATTTTTGAATATAAGAAAAGTGTGACAAAACTTACCAAAATTATTCAGTTGACTTGATAGTTACATTTAGTTCGTGGACTCGAGTTGTATTGGTGTTCTATTTAAATAATTCCATACATGTTTATAAAAATGTTTTTTCATAAAATCTCTCTGGTGTCGACGGTAAACTGACTCAAGTAACACTGACTCAAGTGGCAGTGCGGTGTGTGGAAGGTTGACTATAACTGACAGATAAGTGACTGGAGATAAGAGTGTATTAAAAGATTGATGAATAATCGGAGAAAGTAAATGAGTTTGTGCGGTCTTTGTGTTTCTGTTGTTCACATATAAAGTTTCTAGCAACCCACCCCGGCTTCGCATGTTTATCTCATTTTTAAAATTTAGAATAGGTGAAAATAGCAAGTTAAAATCACTTAACTGATTTTTGATGATGGAATACTGTTACCTAGCCATTCATTATAGACGTGTTTGGTTGTAATATTATTTTTGAAATGTTTGCTTTGCGTGAAGCACGTCACGCCGGGTGCCGAACCGGTGGGATGCCTTCCTGGTCTTCCCGAGGCGGCAGCGGTGGATTGTAAAACTAAAAAATGTAAAATCTAAACTATTGGTACAAATTTTACGATTTAAAGACAGTTTTCATCATTCCTAAACACACGAAGGAAAGGAAGTCATAAGGATTTATTTTTACCTAATTGAATTGCTCTCTTAAGTTAAAGTATTTTAACACATCCATTTTTTAAAACATTATTTTTTTCAATAATTCAGGTCAACCTTTGTAGATAGACATGTGATGTAGCGGAATTTTTTTTTCTAGAATTCTTTGAGACGAACAATATTGCCACGTTTTGTTGTCACGTATCTCCAACCATTTAGTCGGACTATGCTAATATCTCTCTCCGAACATGGACTTTTGTCCGACTTGCTCACTACTATCGTCATTACTTATTATTTGTGTATTCTATTGAATAAAATATGTACTAAAACCTTTCCCGAGAACATATGTATGAATGTAAATTAAATCACGCAAATCGGATGCATTGTTCAAAAGTCTTAAGAACATTTACAGACGTACGCTGAATTTTTATATATTAAGATTAATCGAGCGTTCTTCCATACTTTAGCGATGCTCGTAGCTGTAGACCTTAATCTAGAGAGAATCGCCAAGGGAGGATATACGATGCAAAATATCCGGGAAAAAGTGCAGTTTTTCGTAGTGGTTTCAATCAGCTGTAGTTGGTCAGTGACCCTCCCATTCTCCATACTCTAATAAGAGGTGGGCATCGAATGACAGCTGGCACCTAAGGGACTGATAATTTGTGCTTCTCTTTCGATTTAAGTCTCTTCCTGCAGCAGTGCTCGAAAGCGTTTACCCCCACGAGGTTCGAAAGCGCCTTAATTTCGGTACGATTTTGATGAAATTCATTGAAAAAAACAGGGATTTTTTTACTTTCTCATATACGTAGTATATAGAAAGTTTTGTAATCGTGAAAAAATTCGAAAGCGAGATTTCGACGGAAATATCCATTCTGGGTATCTCTGATTCAGAAAAAGTGGTTTTTGGCATAACGTCCGTCCGCCAGTGCGCAGCGATTCTGAGTAATTGAATGAATATATTTAAATCATATTTACAGGAGAATTTACTTGTTGAAGCTCATGCTCTAATTTTCTTTTTACTTTAAAACAAGTGGTATTTCACATGAATGTCAAAGTTTTCGAATATTTCTAAAAAACGCCTCCAACGATTTTGCTTAAATTGTTTGTACGTAAGGGACAATTAGTATGCATTACATCCGCATTAGCGGTATTTCGTTTGAAAATTTGTTATAGACGCAGTAAAATAATTTCTGTCTGCTACACTAACACATTAGTTTACTGCATCAAGAAGCTTGAATAATATTTGGCAGTGTAAATGAACCAAGCAGACGTAGAATACACTTTCCGTAAACTGAAATGAAAGATATGATAATGATAAAATACATAGGACGACAGCAAACGCACTGTAGATACAAAAATACATCAAATTGTCTACAAATTACATTTACATAACATTTTTGCGATATTTTTGTCACTCTTTGCTGCAGATGGAGAAACGTTTATGAGAAAGTATGTGCAATGGTATTGCACTACTGGTTTCTATTGTGGGACAGTGGCGTACTTGCGTCAAAAGGGACCCGGGGCGGAATGTTCTTGGAGGTCCCATATTCAAGCCAGATCTAACATACTTTGTTTTAGATTACATAAATAAATATGAAGTTCTGATAAGAGTTGTTATTTATTTCACTGTTATGGAATAATTGTAGAAGTTATTTGAATTCGAATTTAAGTGTTGATACTAAATTTGGTGACATTTGGAAGTCCCTTTCAGGATGAGGCAAGGGGCGAACCGCCCACCACGCCCCCGCAAGGGACGCAACTGTTTTGAGATGAAAAAGCAATCTAACTTGTGAATCCGTTAAGAAGTTTTTGAATTCGTATTAAAATTTGTATTACAGCTATCCAATCAAATCTACCTTACGTGTTTGGTTGTAATAGATATCGACGTAACAAAAAGAAACTCTACAATGAAGGTATCCTAAGTGAAGCGCGTACGATATGTACGTACATGCTTCATTTAGGAACAACTGTACAATTCTGGGATGGGCTTGGAAGAAAAGTGAAAAAGCTCTCGCACAAATCGTAGAAAGACAAGTCATGCAGCAGCATGGTTTCGAGACAGCGATGCGAGACACTTTTGGAGGGACGGATGCTTTGAACTTCAAGCTTCAAGTATATCCGAAATGCGATAGCCGAAATCATTCATACATGTAGTAGTGCCAAATTAGAGAAAAAACCTGTACAGGAAAACTTTTAACTTTCAATAAGTACAAAAAATGAATCTAAATTTTTTGTCTTTAGTTAAGCATACCTATTTCGCACAGTTTCGTTGAACGCATATTTTCAGAAACGAATATTGAATGATCGGAAGCAACAAACAAATGTTCGATGGAATTGATTTAAGCAGAATTACCCACCCGACTCAATTCAACACTTACCTACGCGACATTCGTTTAGAAAAAATTACGCACAATTTTCTAGTATAAATTATAAACGGGATAAGTATGAATCATTGTATGATGGATTGTCGATTGATTCCCCTTACAAATGACACTTCTTTGCTTGCTTAACGAACAACAATACTAAAGATCTTGAAAATATGCATCCTCTTCAAATGAAGTACACTGCTCAACCTACAAGTCTCCCAGATATATAAATTAATTTAAAATATTTTTCACTATTCTGGAAACTATTTACGACGAACGGTCATNTATATATATATATATATATATATATATATATATATATATATATATATATATATATACGCACGCGAAATATCACTCACGTACCGACTGGCTGATTTATTAACTGACTAATCACGAAATCTCAGAAACTACAAAGCCTACAAACTTGAAATTTGGCAGGTAGACTCATTTTAGGGAGTAGACGTCCGCTAAGAAAGGATTTTACGAAACTCCATCCCTAAGAGTTTGAAATGTTTTATGTATGTATCCCACCATAAGTGTCTGGAGCAATATCAACAAAACGTCATACACAGATGACTATCTTACAATGAACACTGTGAGGGTAAGACATCCCT